>VDFB02160051.1:0-44099 GCA_007258455.2 Sequoia sempervirens
ATGTGCAAATTTATTTTTGAGAACTTTTGTGAGAAAGAGAGTTGTTTGTGAATTTGTAATTGTTAAGAGTTCTTTGTGAAAAGGCTAGAGTTTGGAGATAGGTTGAGCTTAGAAGGAACAATAAGCGTGATTGTGGAGGTTGAGCTTGGAAAGCAATAATATCAGTTAGAGCTATAATTCCATGTATGTTGATTTCTATTTCTCTAGTTTCTTTTATGTTGAAATGTTATTTGTCTATAAATGTCATTGCTTGTGAAAAGGATAATTTGAATGCATGATAAAGATTTCTTGTATGAACTAAAGCTTATTTTTTAGTTTGGGATAAGCTTGCATGGTTCTTGGTGGAGTCTTGATTTCGTGAAACCTTTTTATTTGGAATATACATATATACTATATTGAAATTTGTGTGGTTATAATTCTATTAGAACTATACTGAGTTTTTCAAGACTATATGTTTGTTGTATGAAATGTGAAATGCAAAATATGTTGTTGTCTTGAAGTACTTTACTAAAAATGTTAGTTTGAATATGGGTGGTTAGCTTGGTTATTCCTAGGGTTAGGATAATCCATGGGAAAGGGAGTAACTTAGTTGGTCACTTAGTATGTGTGCATGCATGGTTAACTTGGTTATTCATGTGGTTAGAATAATACATGGGAAAGGGTGTAACCTAGTTAGTCAATTTGTTATGTCATCACATTTTAGATTGAATGTATGTCATGATTGAAAAGAGTATGAATGGTCAAATACCAAATTGAGCTAAGGGTGGGCGAACATATGACCTACACTCGAAGTACTGTGTGTTGAATTCTTTGGCCAAAGTAGTGTAAGTAGGCACTGTTTACACTATCCGTTCATTGTGATCCAGATTTGCATACTAGGTAGGGAACATCATACATGTAGGTTGTAACCAATGTGTGGCAGCCCTAGATATGTAGGACACAACACCATGCTTAGCAAGGCTAGTATTATGAGGTTACCAAACCAATCTCTTCATTGAAGGGTAGGGCCATCTTACTAGTTAGGTAGATGTGCGGGGACCACAGTAAGTATGTGGTTGGCGGAAAAGCCCTTGAATGATGATCTCCCTCATACAGTTAGCGGCCAAGATTTAAGGATATATGTCAACAAGGACATCTGGACCATTTGTATCTCTATTTCATTAAAGCTCATGGAAGCTATGTATGTAATCATGTATCTCTATTCTTATTCGGAAATTGTAAATAAAAAAATGAAATCATGAAATTATGCAATATGGATTCATTACTTGGAATTTAGTAAAATGTTTCTTTGTAATGTAATGGGAAAGTTTGAAATGAGATTGTTTCAAATGTGCATTTTGTTATTAATTAGAAAATAAAAAAATTATTACCTAAATGCTAGTATCATAAACTATTCACATGTGGGTAAATCATAGTAAAAACCAATCGATAAAACAATGGGCACGTTACATGTGGTATCAAAGCTACCAGGTTTAGCTTTGTAGCTTATGTGCTCGCTATGCTTTCATCCAACATTATATGAGTGTAGACACTTAAAATTTTCCTAAATGGTATTAGAAACTTGAATTTGATCACTAACATAGTTTCATCCTGAATTTCACCTTCTTTTCACCTGTTTGATTAAATAAGCCTAGTTATTTAATTAAATGCATCATTTTCATCTATTAATCTAATTGATTTAATTAGGTTAATTCACCCCCTTTCACCTTCACCTCTCATCCTGTTTAATTGAATAAATAAAATCATTTAATTTAAACCCCCTAAGTCCTCTCATTTAATTAAATAATCCTATAATTGAATTAAATTTCATTTTGCATCCCCTTCTCATTAAATAAATTAATTATTTAATGATTATTTAATGAACATCATCACTTTCCTCATCTTGCACAAGTAAAATTTAGTTTATTTACTAAATTTATAATTTCCTCACCCATCCACTTGCATAGAGAATATTCTGAAGGAATATTCTCCTAGTTGGCTCCAAAAAGGGAATGACCATTTTCAAACAAACTTTGTAACAAACATTCAAAGTTGTTACAAAGTGTGTTTTTTTGAATCATTCTCATCCATTGATGCCTTCTTTGATCCACATGATCTTTGATTCTCATCCATTGATGAGAATCATTGATCCATGTTTCAACCTTGATTATATATTGACCATTGATTGATCAAATAGATCTCAACCCTTGATTCTTCATTTTCTCTCCTATAAATACATCACCATTTGGAGAGAAATGGATCCATTTTTCAGAGCAAAGTTATGTTGTTGAAATTTATACTCACTTGCATCCACATTTAGCACTTGCTACCCTTTCGGCTTAATCTCCATCCATATTAGCTCAAGTATCCATTAATGGCTTCAATTTTAGCTTAGTTTGCATCCATTTTAGCTTAGTTTGCATCCGTTTTAGCATAAGCTTGCATCCATGGCTTGCATCTTTGAACTTCATTTCCATTTAGCATAGCTTGCATCCATCTCCATCAAGCATTTTAGTATTTAGCACTCATTTTAACCATGTTAAACTAGTTTTTCATCCATGTTTTGTTCATATTTCATCAGTTTCATCAATTTTCATCAATAAAATTGATTGGAACAACTCATATTATCCAAGGGATTGGGAAAGGGTTGTCATTCCACATCAATGCGGCACCACTCCCCCAATGGGATAAGGTTTGGAGTATTAGAATGGGTTTCTTTTAAGCTTTCATGTTTAGTTTAATGGTTTATTTAGTTTCTTGATGCTTTCAAACATCGGATTGGGATTGTAGCTTAGAGGGTTAGATATGTCTTAAATTCATTAGGATTTGGTGTATTAACCTATACTATGATTACAATCACATTTTGGCACTAGATGGAGGGCTTTACTAACTTCGTTTGATGAATTTATCTTAAGTTTCTATGATTTTTAGGTTTTGGAGAAACAATGACGCTTTTGAGGGCTTCAATGATGCTATTGAAGCATGTCACCATATAGCGACGCCTTTGAGGGAATTGCAGCGATGCATATTAAATTTAGTGACACATTTAAAATATAGTGACACATTTTAATTTTTGGATATATCATGAATTTAAAAATGGTGATGCTATTGATATAGTAACACATTTGTCATCATTGTTTCGCTACAGAGTGACGCCTTCAAAATTAACTAGAATGATGCACCTCAATTGTAATGATGCATTTGTCAATTTCAGCGATACCTTTGATTTCAGCGACACCTTTGATTTCAGCGACACTTTTTACTGGTAAAGAAAATAGAGAGTTAATTTTCACATGTGCTTTAAATTTTCAACTTCATATGCTCTCTAAAATTCTATTTACATTTAGTTTTTTATTTAGGCTAACTGGTTTTGCAGATTTGGGAAAAAACTAGGAAATTATTTACCCCAACTTGTTGAGGTCATAACTTTCTACTTAGTGCTCGAAATTCGAATCCGTTTGCACCATTGGAAAGTCCTCCAAGAGTAATAATTCAATCCCTAAAAAAATATGCCTTTGGAAAATAATTTTTAAGGACCAAGGAAAGTTTCAACACCAAAATTTTCTCCAAAGGCCTCCAAATGCAATTTACTAGAACATAGAAAAAATTGAATTTTTTTTATTTTCATTTTTTCTTAGTTCTAGTTATTGTAAGAGTGTTTTGACACTTAGGGGATGGTATAACCCCTCATACGATGCTTTTATTCATGTTTTAGGACCACTAAATTTCCACAGGATTTTAAAACTTACAATTCTAGGACCACTAGCTTTCAATTGGGCTTAAAATTCACTTTCAAAGTTGGTTAAAATTAGACCCAAACAACCTCATTTTTGTAATATTGGTTAAAATTGGAAAAAAAAAAACACTTCCATTGGTGCTTAAAATTAATTCATTTTGCTATATTGGGTTAAAATGAATGAGTGCTTGCTTTGCTTGTATACAATTGTAGTGCATTTCCACTCCCCTTGCACTTCGTGTGGTCTTGGGTGAAGAGAAACACTCAAGTGTACTTTTGTTTCTTGTGTACACTTGTAGTACGTATCCACTCCCCTTGCACTTCATGTGATCTTGGGTGAAGAGAAATACTCAAGTGTATGTTCATGCTTTGAGTCACCCTTAAGAGAGGACTTGCTATGAGATACATCTCGCAATGGAGAACTCGTAGTCAAGTTCTTGCAAGCACACTTACTGGCGGGCTATATTAAAGGAAGAAAAATCATGAGAAAGTAGCTTCAGTCTGTGCTTACAAATTCTATACCTAATACCACACCTTAAGTGGAATGGGAATGGTTAAAGAGCCTTAAGTGGTTAATCAAATGCACGTTAGTTTACTGTTCACAGTTTGTTGTCATTAAGAACCCTTTTTTAGTAGTGGCCAACCAAGTCAATTTTTTGAATTGTATTTTAAAGTAGTACATTGGAATAACACCATTCCAAGAAGTTACTTACCATGCTCAATTTTTGGTTGAGGTAATCAAGCAAATAGGGAAGTGACTCTTTTGCTTGGCATGTTAAGACGGTACATTTCCTTGACATAGCATATTTGTCCATTTCATCTTCATGGATTAATTATCTCTTAGGGGGATGATGGTAATCCTACCAAGAAATATGTGCCCACTTGAGTTAGGATTGTTATTGCTTGTGAGTTAGTTTGATACATTGTTTGGTTCCAATACAACTTAAACACACATCAACAAGTTTATCAATTTTCAAACCCTTTGGATCAAGTATGGATACCTTTTGAAAAATCCTAATATTGTTGCTTGTCCTAACGATTTTATCCTTAGAGGCTTCTAAATATTCAGACTTATATCTAAATCCACACTTTCCAAAGTTAACATAGGGAACTATGGCCTTAGCTTCTTGATTTTCACTTAATGGAACTTGTGAAATGAAGCTTGCTTAGACATAGACATTTTAGTTTGAACATTAATTAAGACTTTCTTGATGTGGTAATAAAGCAATCTCACTTAAGAAAAGGTTAAAATAAATGAGCACCCCATATTTATCTATGTTCAAATCAAAATTGAGACAAGGAAAGTATTGCAAAATATTGAGTCCAAGTTCCATTCTATCAAAATCATTGAGTTCTATTTTACCAAAATCAATGAGTTCTTAGGGATTTATCACTTTATAGGTATAGCATGTTCCTCACCATCTTGTTCTTGCAAAACAAAGGTCCCTTTTAGGTTAACATTTTGGGTCAAAACATTTCATCCATCTTCACACATTTTACATCTCACTTCACCAAAAACCTTAGAAACTTTTGGACACCTCAACACTCTTTGAACTTAGGCAATTATCAAACCAATCCCCTAACTTAGCTACTTTGTGTGTGAAATGAATTCTTTTCCATACACTTAGTTGAGTTAGTCATCAAATTTTTGGACTAGTTTATCTTAAAGGTCACAAGTCTACCTTAAATATTTACAAGTTCATTAACACCTTTTATCCATAGCATCAAAACATCAAACGTCTTTGTTTGAAAGTGTTTTCCAAAATTTTAGAAAGTTCATCCCCCATATCATTCACCATTTTCATCATCCACTCACACCATTGGTCCAAAACAACTTAGAGGGTCCCTTTTACCAAAATTTGAGTCAACTAGAGATTTTCAACACTATGAATCTCAATACACTTCTCCCATAGTTGACCCACAATTTATGGCTACAATAAGATCGCAACACAAGAGAATCATGGAACAAACCAAAGGCACATCCACAAAAAGTGGCCTAAACCCATAATAATTTGATCCAAGGAGTCATTCTTACCCCTCACAACAATCACAAGATCCATTAGGGTATGAGATAGAAGACGTCACCAACAATCCA
The DNA here is from genome assembly GCA_007258455.2 of Sequoia sempervirens. Classification (NCBI taxonomy): domain Eukaryota; kingdom Viridiplantae; phylum Streptophyta; class Pinopsida; order Cupressales; family Cupressaceae; genus Sequoia; species Sequoia sempervirens. Next base: position 5,811 of record VDFB02160051.1, read on the forward strand.
TTTGAACTCACTAAGGAAGAAATCCTTGAGTATAAACAAGATCATCAAACCTCAGAGAAAGTGGCTTCTATTCCCCCATATTTCATCACACAAACCTTGACACAAGGCTTGACTCCCTCTATGATTCAACCAACTCAACCCCTTGTTCCAAGTCAAACATTAACTCCTAGTCTTGCAATTAGGATTGCCACTAAATTTGGTTACATTCTTGCTTTGGAAAACAACACTCTTGTGGGTACTCAAAACACCAACTTTCCCCAAAACAAATGTTGGGCACCAACATTTGGTGCCCCATCCTATTCTACCACTACCATTCCTGAGCATCCTCTAGATCCAAACAAGCCACTTACATTCCATAACACCACAATGACCTTGAAATTTTGAGCACAACCATCTACATCCATCATCACAAGTACCCAAAGTGTGCTAAATGTTACACAAGGTAATGTGAACCAAGTGTCTCAAACAGACAAATAAGGGAAAGTTAACACCCTTACACAAAATAAACCTTTAACACAACAAGGGACTTCGCCATCTAATCACCCCATTGGCTCATCAAACCCTTTGGCTTCACAAAATACATCAACACCATCCATCGTCAATCCAAATCAAAACAACACATTGATCACAAACCCCATCAACCAAGGTAATGCTTTGGTCCCACATCAAAGACAAGGGAAACCTCAACACATCGACAAAGGTAACCATTCCAATCAATTGATCCAAGGTCCCAATATGCCATTGACATCACAATACTAAATGGCATCATCATCTTTACCATTGGTCCCCCATGTCATGCAATATCAAATGGGGCCCCAAACTTATATTCCTCCATCCCAACTAATGATTTTACAAGGGATGATAGAACAAAACAACCCACAAACACTCACCACACATCAACCAACTCAAATCAACCCACACTAAAACACTTCCACATTGCAAGCACAACAAGCTTATGCTCTAGCTTTGCAACAAGCACAACAAGCTTATCAACAAGCATTGTAAGCACAAAAAGCTCAAGAACAAGTTGTGCAACATCAACAAGCCTAATAGCAAGCCTTGCAACAACAAAAATATCACACTCTAGCTTTTCAACAAGCACAAGATGCCTACTAATAAGCAGTGGAACAACAACAAGTGTTGCTCGTGCAACAACAATAGGCCCAACAACAAGCATTGCTCACACACCAACAACAACAAGCCCAACAACAAGCATTGCTATCACAACAATACACCCAACAACAACAAATACTTATGCAACAACAATAGGGTTTGTATTATAATCCCCAACAAAACATCATGAATCCAACAACACAAGGAGCATATACACTTCTACCCCTACCACCATCACCTTCACAATATTGGAATCCACCCTACACACCATATAACACCCCATCGTATCAAAATACTACTTACACTTCATCCACCATTCCATAGTATACCACATATGCTCCTCTACCAAATCCGAAAGATGATGTGTTATCACAACTCAAGGTGCTCACACAATAGATCTGAGACATTCAAATGGGAAAAACAAAGAAGCCACATACAAAAAAAAATTTGTGTCCATACCCATTCAATAGAAACATCACAATGGTACCTTTCCCACCTGGTTTTGAGGTCCCTAAGTTTGATAAATACAAAGGGAGGGGAAATCCTATGGATCACATCAAAGAATTCCATGTCACGTGTATGGATGTGGCCTACAATGATTCCTACTTGATGTGCCTCTTCCCACGTAGTTTGGTGATCCCAACAATTGATTGGTTCTCACAATTGCCTCTAGGTATCAAAACATTCCAAGAAATAATTGATAGGTTCATAGAACATTTGTCCTTTAACCTAGACATGGATGTAAACCTAGAAGAGTTGTACACTCTCAAGCAGAACAAAGGAGAATCCTTCGCTAATTTTCTACAAAGGTGGAGGAAAAGAGCTAGTAAGAGCAAGTGGCCCATTCCTAAAGAACAAGTAAGAATTATCATAGCAAATGTTGATCCAAAGCTATCCTTCCACTTAAAGATGCAATGTATCACCAATTATAATGAATTTATCCCTAGGGACCTCAACATCAAGAGAGCCCTAATCTCATAGGGAAACACACAAGTGTATATAGACAACCGCCCATACACTAGTTCTAACGACAAACCCCGATTTTGGGCCAAGAACAAAAATGTTACTAGTGATGGTGTTGTTGATGCAAAGGTGGTCTTAACTGCTCCTAGGCAAGCAAACACCCAAACCATAAACCCACAACAACCATCCACATTGCCACCAACGATCAATGCTGCAAACACTCAACATGGACCACAAAGAACAAATAGTGCTCCTAAGTGACAACTCACTCCCTTAGGGGAACCTATGGAGGATGTGTTGAAATTGATATAGTATAATATTATCACACTCCTAGATTTCTCAAACTATCAAGTGCTACAATTCAAACCTCTTAGCTATAAAGATGATCATTTATGTGAATTTCATCGATCAAAAATCTAGAATGAAAATCTAAAAAATTACACAAACCCTATGCTTGATCACAAAAAAACAAAAGATTCAGGAAAGGCATCAACTTCAAACAACGTAAACCATACCCATGATACCACGGTGGGACATATTTGTGTTATTCATTCATCACAACATGAGGAATCATACACATATTAGGATACTATTTTAAAACAAAGTCCAAGCCCATCAATGGTGTCTAGCAATATTTCATACCATAATGGCATCAAGTACGTATCAGATTATGATATCTATTACACATATGACTCAATGCTTGGGCATGTTGAAGAAGTTTCAAACGAGCAAGAAATATCCCTTATTGTACCCATACTCATAAACTATTGCAAAGAGTCTTTTATCGATGATATATCATCTACCCAAGGATCATGTCAAGAGGAGGCTCCTGAGGATAATGAAATTTTCTTCAAATCAAGTCAAGATCAAGAACCCCTATCCCCAAAGTTTCACTAAGAGCTGAGGGACATCTTCTAAACCATTTTAAACTCCAAATATGTCCCTGATATCACCCCTGAGATGTTTCTTTTTGGACATATAGACGTTCTTCATCCAAAAAAAGAATCTCCCACTCTTGATATTCCCACACAAGAGAAAGCAATAGTCCATATTCTCGATTCTTAGAGTTATTATGCATCATCAATATCTTTTGAAACAACACCAACATCTTTTGAAATAGTATCAACATATAACGATGTCATAGAATTAGAGCAAATAATTCATATTCTTGAACAATAGGAACCCATAGCAATATCATGTGTTCATGAGAAGTCATATTTAGTGGCTATGGATCAGAGGTTACATTATTAGGGAAAAGTATTGGGTATTATTAATACCTTCATAATGCCGAGGGAAATCTTGTCTAATGCAAACATCAAAATATGGGGCACGAAGGATCCTTATGGGGAAAATATTGTCAACACTACAACTAGTTGTATTATGAATTGTCATGATCCACCTATCATCTCAAACACAGATTTGGACCAACATAAAAAGAAGGATTCCTATCAAAGTAAGGAGAAGATCATCAAAGAAAATGAAGTAGCAAAGCAAAAAGGACAAAGCAAATACAAATGGATACCAAAGAAAAATAAAGAAAATCATCCTTCTAAAACTCCATTAGTCAAAGAAACTATGGGGAAAAATAAAAAATGGAAGTGTATCCATCAAAAGCGTCCTCAACTACAAAAGCATGCTTCTCAAGCAGGGAACAAAGTATATCCAGTGGTTGGTCCTAATTCCATGAAAACCTCTATTCCCACTCATCATTGCTCATCTTCCCAAGTTTGGAGAGTCAAAGGTTCCAAACCATCGACCAATACATCACATATTACTTCATGCATATCACCGTACACTCCATTCATGATATCCAATTCTCACATTGATCATGTGTTGGAAACTACCCTTCATCATAAGGATTCTAAAGGCACTTTATCGCGATGTGCACACATATACAAGGTTAATTTCGATACTGATAAGGTAGATCAAAGTTCTTCAAAGTTGCATTCAAGTGCTCTTATCTTAGCAAAGTAGCTTCTTCAAGTAGGATATTGTTGGCACGTTATGACAACAACCTCTACATCAGTACCACCAGGTGGTTCAACATGAGGGTAAAACTTTCAAAAACTAAAAAATAAAAAAATCCAAAAAATAGTAAAAATAAAAATCATCCTCTAGTGAAAACCACTTTGGTGGCGCTTTGGGCATGTACTATGATGAAAACCTAGAAAACAAGTTTCATGAGGAGAATCGAGTGTTCCTTGTCATGATAAATACATTGTTCCCTCCATCCATCCAAATCAACTTTATCTAGATAATTGTTGTACCCAAAACCAAAATTTTTGCTTCACTAAGGCATTTTGCTTAATTGAGTCATAATCTTGTTAAAGTGTTGTCAAATGGTCGTTTTTGGGGTTTTTAAATATGGAGTTGGTGTCAGTGTCAAGTCAGTTTGTTGCTGAAGGAATTTAAGAAAAATGAAAATCTGAATGGAAAACATCAAAATTTTCTCTGGAGAAGGGAGCACTTTCTCAAATGGGCGCCCTATCTTTTAGGGGTCCAGATCCTGTTTTTAGGGTTTGTCACCTCCAGCAGACATTCGTCTGGCATCACGTCAGCTTCGCAGTGAGCTATCAAGCCTGTCAAACGGACTTGTTTCGAGCAAGTTGTGGTGAATACAGTGCAAAACAAGGCGAAAGTGAAAATTGACTAACACTGGTAAAAAGCGCAGCTTTTGGAAATGGAGCCCATCTTTTTGAGGTGCCAAATGAAGGTTTTTGGCTAAATGCCACCCAAGATGTTTGTCTCACTTTTGTTTGAGCTTCGCAACGCATCTGTTAGTGGGTGAATCTGAGTTGCTGAAGTGCCTGAACCTGAGGTCAAACGTAGGGTCAAATCTTATTCAGAACGTCAGAAGAAAAAGCAAAAGAGCACATTTTGGGAAAGGCACCTAAGCTTTTCAAGCCTTTAATGATTTCTTTCTGATGATACCAGATATTCAATGTGTCTGTATTACGCTCAGCTTTCCGTTGCCTGTCTCCGTCAGTTCGTGAGATGCCTCAGCAGCTTGCAGTCGAGGTTTTTGTGATATTCTAGCCAGTTCTTGAAATGGCTAAGTCTGGGATGAAAAGAGCAACTTTTGAAAAAGGCGCCCAGATTTTTAAGCCTTCAGATGTCAATTTTATGACGTGCAGTCTCAAGATATCTTTTGATCAGTTTTTACTAAGCTTTGCAATGCACCTGTCAGCCAGCCAATTGGAGAAGTCAGTCAACTGGTGTCAGAGGATGAACAGAGGTCCCGACAGAGGTTTTAGCTTAAATTTTCATGAAATTTGGCTAAGTTTGGAATTCGCTTAAGAGTTCAAAGTTGAATTTTCGAAAGTGAGTTGAATGGACGCCTTAACTAGAGTTCTGACTACAGTTAGGCTAAACATTTTCTGGGTTGTCATCTTCAGTTCATATGTTGGCATGTGGAGTGATCTTTCAGTTTGCATGTCGAGTTAACTAGTTTGCATGTTCAGTTAACTATCTTGCATGTTGAGTTAACTTGATTGCATGTCCACTTAACTGAATATTATCAGTGAATGTCAACTGGAGTTCACATGCATGGCGAATTTGGTTGCAATTATGAAGTTTTAGTGAAGATGGCGCTTCATTGAGTGTCAACTGAAGTTCAAGAAGGGACGCCATATTTTGATGAAGCATTAATGTTTGAAGTAAGGCGCATTTGAGTGTTAACTTCAGTTATGAAAAGGGTCGCCATATTTAGTGTTTGTTATGATGAAGCATATTTTGTGAAGCTACGCACTTTTCAAGGAATGACAACTTTAGTTCCTAAAGGGTTGTTATATTTAGATTAAAGCATGTGAAGTTGGTGCATTCTTGAAGGCCAACTGAAGATTGAAAAGGGTCCCTATTTTTAGATGGCTTATTGCATGAAGATGGAAAATTTCTTATCTCAATCAACATTGTTAACTTTAGTTATCTGAAGGTACGCCTTAGGTCAAATTTGTGAATCATAAAGCAAGTTTGAAGATGGCGAATTCATTATAGGTTGCTAACTAAAGTCAAAGTCATATGAAGTTGTTAACTGAAGACTTGTAAGGCAAACCCTAATGCATGGTGCTTTAATTAGCTTATCTCAGTTCCAGTTAACTAAAATGGGGTCCAATTAGAAGCCAAGCGCCATTTTTCAAGCTTTAGTGCTTTATGCGAATTTCAATGATGAAAGCCTATTTATTTCAGCCTTGGCGTCCATTATTTCTTCATTTCAAAATTTGAAGTCTACATTCTTCTTGAGCGAGCAGCAAGCTAAAGGTGCTATAGGTATCAAAATTCAGCATTCTTCGTAGCAACGAGTTTAGATTGTTCAGAGGAAGGAGATTCCAGACTTTATTTTCACTTTGCATGCAAGTTTCATCGAGTTCCAAGGAAGAAGTTGGCGGATTTTTCAGAAGCAGACAACCAAAAATTTCTATCTTCTGTCTTATTTCTTCTATTTCTCACCTTAGGTATTTTCTTCGCATGTCAAAGAAATTCAACAAATATTCAGAATTTGACCATCTGGGTTCGCATACTTCAGCATTTGCAGCAAAACCCATGTCTTAGATTTTTTCGAGAAAATTGCCCCGCAGCCTTCATTCTGAAGCTCTGTGCTTTTTTTCGAAGATTTCTTTGCATGTGGGCCAAAATCACATCTTTTGGAAAATCTCATCATCTGGGTTTGTTTAGAAGTCCATTGTGCATAAAACCCATGTTCCATATTTTCTCAAGAAAAATTTCCCCGAGAAACTTTAAAACCCCTGCAGTTCTCGATTGAAGAATCTTTGCATGTCAGGCTAAATGGCGTTTTTTCACAATTTTGACGTTGTGGCTTGTCTTAGAATTATTTTCCGTACAAAACCCATGTCTCAGAATTTTTGGTGAAAATTATCTTCCGAAAGGTTATTTTTAGCCTTGTCCAGAGCATTTTAGCTTTCCGGAGAAAGTTGTCAGAACATAGCCGTGTTCACAGTCAACGAGTTTTTTTCAGAAGGCGGTTCAACTAGACTGAATTCAAGAAAAATCAGTTAATTTTTAGGTTTTCATCAGAGTAGCTGACAATGAAGCGTTAAGTTGCAAAAGGAACAGAGATCACTTCATTTACGGAGCCGCCAAAGTCACTCGAATCCTATGCCATTATCTTCATGAAGATGATACCTACGCTGATCTCGAGGTTGTGCAAAGCTGAGTTCGAGAAGCTGATTCGTGACAGCCTTGAAGGAGAACCTATGGTGTCTATGTTGGATCATGTTTCAGTAATTTCAGCTAGTTTCAGAAAAGCGACTGAAGATGTTAAAGATGGCATGCATACAGTAAAAGAGGGCGACAAAGAATTGAAGAGACATATTATTGCTTTAGACAGTATCAAAGTGCCAGATGGCAGAGAAATTGATGAGTTCTTGGTCGAAGTGTTAGACCGAGATAACATGGAGTGATCTACCAGTTGGAACCTGCAGTTAATTTCGAGGGTTGAGTCATGAGCAGCAGTTAACTCGACTTTCAGTCTTGAGTTTACTTGCTGACTTAACACATGCTTATCTCGTCCTTGGAATTATCATCATAGGAGTTAGGGTTAGGGTTTCCAGTTAACTGAAGGTAGTGTCCAGTTAACTTTGCTTTTTAAATAAGGACGCATGCTTGCACATGGTCCATTTAGGTTATTTGTACCGGTTAACTGATGGTAGCTTTCCAGTTAACTGTATAGTTTACTTCATTAGGGTTTAATAATTAATCTTGCATGCATTTGTGAGATGTAGTTAACTCAAGGTGATTTTAGGGTTCCTACACCTTGATGTATATAAATAAGAGCTTTTGCTCATTTGTAATTAACTTTTGCTTGAGAGAGAAATATATGCTGCGCCTACCTTGCCCTCAATATTGCTCTTTTGGTATTTGTTCATGTGTCTTCGCTATTACGATTAATTGTTATGCCACATAGGGTTTCATGAGATTGTAATGGTGGATTCTTTCTGTTTTGTGAATCTTTTGTCATTATAATCAAGTGTTATGCCACATAGGGTTCCATACGATTGTGATGATAAATCTGTTTTGTGAGACTTTACTATTTTAATCAAGTGTTATGCCACATAGGGTTTCATAAGATTGTCATGGTGAAATCTTGCCATAGTTTAGATAAATCTGTTTTGTGAATCTTTTATCATTACTATCAAGTGTTATGCCACATAGGGTTTCGTGAGATTGTGATGATAAATCTGTTGTGAGTCTTTACTATTTTGATCAAGTGTTATGCCACATAGGGTTTCACGAGATTGTCATGGTAAATGCTTAAATCTGTTTTGTGCCCAATAAACTTGTCTAGATTGAGCTGATAGATGTGCCACCTTGCCTTCAAGTTGAGAATCTATACTCGTTTATCGTCAGATAGTCAAACCTTGCTCCATTTCCTCATGCTCTGTTTTCTTGAGGAAACTGGATAGATTTAAAGTAGTTAGCTTAGTTGTAGTTAATGATCTGCGAAACCAGAAAATCCTTAGGCAATGTTCTTGGTTTTCTTAACCTTGTGCCTCTTCCAGCTGAGAACAAAAAGATAGGACTTAGATTACTTTTCTTTTCCATGCATTCTAGCACAACGAGGGAGCTTCCCCTCCTAATTTGAAGAGCACTCATTGCGTAGTGTACATAGCTGTCCGTACAAACCTGCACTCCAGAGGTGTTAGATTTTACGCCAACAATAATCTAGTTTATCTTGATCTTGACAAAGGTTTGAAATATACTTCAACTCTACTCATGGAAATTTTTTGATAGGATCTTTATCATTATGTCTCATGAAGTCCCATAGCTCATATCTACCATGATAAAACTCTATTAAAACTCTTCACACATGCCTTAGCTATCTTAGTTTATCCATTAAGCTATGAAACATTTCTAGACACTAGGGGTAGGTTATTGCACTCTTATTTTTGAATAACTCTTGATCTATAAGGAAAGTAGAGGTGCGGAAACACTTTCCTAACATCGAATCCACAGGGAAGAATGCAATGCAGGGCTTTTAATTTTCAAATTGCAATCTAATTAAGACACACATGAAAGATTTTTAGAAATAGAACAAATACAAAAAGGCAACTGAACGACAAATTTACGTGGGAAACCCTTTTGGGAAAAAAACCACCACACCAAGCTGAATCTCTTTGTATTACAGTAACAACAATTACATATAATCAGAAATACAACTCTCTGGTATTAGTTCTCAGTAGTTTCATTCACTTGTTCATCAATTACAGACAATGCTCTCATCACATCCGATTCAAAACCACTTCAAATCTCAAATCAAAATCATTCTGCTTTTATTTTATTCACATTCTGATTTTGTCTTCTGTGCATCCTTATCCGCCAATGCTCCATCGAAGATAGTTTCCATGCCTTTTCATATTTTTCCTTGCATGCAATTTTTTTTTTCTCCAGCGTTGCAACTGATGCAAAAATCCAACTGTCATCCGTTTGAAATCCGTTTCCTCTGATTTGTCCAGTGGGATACCACATAGGATGGTCACAAGGTCAAAGGTGATCAAACTTTGTTGGCATATTGGTGAGACACTAATAGTGTCTCCTTGATGCCACAAAGTAATCGACTTAAGTCTCCAACAGTCAGCAAGACATTTTACTGATGCTTGCAAGTCATGTCGAACTCAGAGAGACCATCGGCAAGACATACCGATCTCGCCAAGACCTCATATCGAAGTCTTTGAGTCATGCCGTCGTGTGTTTTCCATTCGGCGTGACTATCGCTTTTCGGTGAGACTCATATTGAATGCCACAAGTCACAACGATGAGACATTCTATCGACAAGACATACCGATCTTCGCTATGACCTTACATCGAGTTCCATCACGTCCTACCAAGTTGGTGACACTGCTCTTCATCGCTGGGACTTTTCATTGAGCATCACCAAGTCTTACCGAGTCAGCAAGACTTATGCCCTTCGCCAGGACCTTTCTCCGAGCGCCCAAAGTGATCCCGAAGACTGTCAACGTGACTTATTCAAGTCGCCAAGACTTCTCAACAAAGTCTTTTGTCACCGCGAATGGACCAAGAGAATACTCCCATCGGCGAGACTTAGCTTCTTCGATGAGACCTTTCCCCAATGATCCATGTGTGTTAGCCCAATAGCCATAAGCTATCGATGAGACTTACACCATTCGCTGGGACTTCTTCCCAACACCCGTGAGTTACTCCAACATTCGCTTTGACACCCGAAAGTAGCCTTTGTCGGTGAGACATTACATACTCGCTGGGACATCTCACTGAAGCCTTAGGGTTAGCCCAATAAGATCAGTTGTCACCCAGAGTTCTACCGATCAACAAAAGGTCACATCGAACATAGAGAGTCACAGCAATAGACATTGTCGGCAAGACATCAACTCTGTCTTGGCGACATGAACTTATCAAGCAGATTTAGAACAGTTAGTCGGCTATACATGAACAATGTCACAGCGACTTTTCCCTTCAGGAGCTCCATGTCAGTAAGGATTGAGGCACATATTCAAACAAGCTCCCACTTGACGAAGATCTTACTGACACCTCCAGAGCATAATAAAACTACTAAAATTCATGGGCCAAGAGGCCCATCGAATTGGCACACCATCTGAACTTTTCTATGCTCACAGGCTTCGTCAATGCATCTACAACATTCTCCAAAGTATCCACTTTCTCCAAAGAGACCTTCCCATCCTCCACCATATTTCGTACAAAGTGATATTGTACATCTATATGTTTCATCCTGGCATGGAAAGTAGGATTCTTTTCCAAACATATAGCACTCTGATTGTCACAGTAAATAGTACTCTTTCCTGCATCAAAACCAATGTTAGAACACAAACGTTTTAACCAGATTGCTTCTTTATAGGCATGTGTTGCTGCCATGTATTCTGCCTTTGTTGTGGACAAAGCGACTACAACTTGCCGCTTGCTCATCCAACTCACTGCACCACCATTCATCATAAAAATATATCCACTGGTGGATCTTCTGCTGTCAATGTCCCCTGCCCAATCAGAGTCCACATAACCTCAAGTACTGAGAGTCCTCTATGATTCAACCAAGTTGCCATGGTAACACAGAACATAGTCTGAAGTGCCCTTCAAATACCTAAACACTCTCTTCATAGCATCCCAATGTGTCCTTCTAGGATTAGCCATAAACTGACTAAGAACTCCCACTGCTTGGCAATGTCTGGCCTTGTACAAACCATAGCATACATGAGGCTGCCAACTACACTTGCATAAGGCACACTGGTCATGTCCTCCATCTCAGAAGGAGATTTTGGACAATCCTCAATAGATAACTTCGTTCCCTGCATAACTGGAACAACTAGCTATTTGCAATCAGTCATACAAAATCTCTCCAGAACAGTCTTGACATACTTACTCTAGCTGAGCCAAAGATTTCTATTCTTCATGTCCCTAGTTATTTCCATTCCCAGAATATACCCTGCTGCACTAAGATCTTTCATTTCGAACTTTGCAGATAACTGAGACTTAAGATCAGAAATCATTAGCTTACTATTGCCTATGAACAACATATCATCAACATAGAGTGCAATAATAAGTACTTGATCACTTTCAGCTTTGTAATATACACAATGATCACATTTTGATCTTACAAATCCCAATGAAAAAAAAAAGTGTCAAATTTCTGGTACCACATTCTAGGAGACTGTTTTAAACCATACAAAGATTTCTTCAACTTGCAAACTAGTCTTTCTTTACCTTTTTCCACAAAATGCTCCGACTGGGACATATAAATTTCTTCTTCAAGATCACCATGAAGAAATGTTGTCTTCACATCCATCTGCTCAATTTCTAAGTCATACGCTACTGCAAGTGACAAAAGAAATTTAATAGATGTCAGCTTAGCTACAGGAGAAAAGATTTCTCCATAATCAATTCCTTCTACCTGGGAATAACCTTTCGTAACCAGCCTTGCTTTATATTTTTCCACACTACTATCTAGACCTATTTTCTTTTTAAACACCCATTTGTAGCCCACAGATTTTTTGCCTTTAGGCAATGGCACCAAACTCTAGGTATCATTCTTGTCTAATGATGCCATTTCTTCATTCATGGCTTCCAACCAAGAGTTTGCATCAGACATTTTAAACGCCTCTTTCACAGTCCTAGGTTCATCAATGCTATAAATTAAAGCATAGGCACAAGTAGACTCAATTAAAGAAAACCTATACCTATTAGGCTTCTTTCTTTCACGAGTTGACCTCCTCACAGGCTGAGGCTGAGGTGGTTCTTCATCTTCTTCAGAACTTTCAGAACTGCTTGAGCTCTCCTCAGTATCAGGTACATTTTGATTTTTCAATTCCTCTTTATCTGGTGTTTGAAGAATTTCTGCTACATCCTTTTCATTTTCTGATTTCTTCTCTGACTACAGATCCAATGTAGAAAGCTTCAGCTCACGAAAGATAATGCTTTTGCTATACAAAACCTTCTTAGTCTCCGGATTCTAAAGCTTGTATCCTTTTATTCCAACACTATAGCCAATAAAAATACACTTTACAGTTTTGTTTTCCATCTTGGATCTTTTTTCAAATGGCACATATGCATATGCCTCACAGCCAAAGACACAAATATGTCTCAGAGAGGGCTTCTTTCCAGACCATGCTTCCAAGGGTGTCTTCTCAACAAGAGCATAGTTAGGAGAGCGATTTACCAAGTAACATGTTGTAGAGACTCCTTCAGCCCAGAACTTCTCCTCCAAGCGAACATTGCTTAGCATACTTCGTGCTCTTTCCATTACTGTCTTGTTGAACCTTTCAGCAACTCCATTTTGCTGTGGAGTGTAAGGTGTAGTCTTATGCCTTTTAATCCCATGATCTGTACAGTACCTTTCAAATTCATCTGAACAAAACTCACTGCCATTGTCAGTCCTTAAACATTTTATTTTTCTACCAGTCTGATTTTCAACAAGGTTTTAAATTCCTTAAACCGTGAACACTTCGATTTTCTTTTGAAAATATACAAATGTTCTTCTTGAATAATCATCAATAAACGACACATAGTATCTTGATTTAGACAGAAGGAACATTCACGGACTAAACACATCAGAATGAATATAATCAAGCAAACCAGAATATTTGTGAGGACTGGAATAAAATGAAACACGGTGCTATTTACCATATATGCAATGTTCACAAAATTCGAACTCAAGGTTACAATCTTCAAGCCCTTCTACCAGGTTTTTATTTTTCAAGGTTTTTAAACCTTTCTCACCAATGTGGCCTAGCCTATGATGCCAGAGCATGGTCTTCTCTGCTGGAAGTTTAAACTCCATTGAGTTTACACCATCAGGACCGTTTTCCTTCTTTTCTTCATGAGTAGCCTTAAGTGACTTTTCAGAGACACTGTTGCATTGGATAGCCAGTGCATCCAACTTGTACAGAGTACCAATTCGAGCACCCCTAGCCAGCACCATAGAGCCTCTAGTCATCTTGCAGCCATTTCCAGAGAACGTGATTTGCACTCCAATATCATTCAGCTTACTTACAGAAAGTAGATTTCAAGCCAGACCTGGTATATGCATTACATCATTGATTCCCTTCACTCTTCCATTAGGGAATTGAATTCTGACTCTTCCACGACCAACAATTTCCAAAGACGAATCACTTGCCAAGTACACCTTTCCAGCATTGTATTCTTCATACTTCATGAACCATTCTCTATGAGATGTCATGTGGAAAGATGCTCCAGAATCAATCAGCCATACATCATCTGATGCCTGTGTAGCCAAAGCTGTAATGAAGGCATTTGCATCACTCTAAGAGGAATCATTTCTAGAAGAGTTCTTCTTCTTCTTTTTCTCCTCTTTGCAATCCTTTCGGACATGACCAGGTTGACCATAATTCCAGCACTTCACTTTGGACTTCTTGCCAGGAGATTTTGATCTCCCTTCCGATTTCGATCTGGACTTCTTGTCCTTCTTCTTGCCTTTCTCCTTCAGTTTACCTCTGACAGCTAGAGCCTCCTTTGCCATCTCAGAATATTTTCTTCTCATTTCTTCTGATAACAGAGAAGCAACAACATCTTCCATCTTGAATGTGGATGTTGTACTCCCTATAGCCATCACCAAATGATCCCAAGAGTCAGGTAGAGAACATAGCAACAACATGCAACGATCTTCATCTTCAATCTTCACACCAACAGATGTCAACTGAGCAATCAACATGTTGAAAGCATTCAAGTGATCAGCAATAGACCCTCCTTCCTACATTCTCAAAGAGTACAACTTCTTCCTTAAGAACAACTTGTTCACCAAGGACTTGCCCTGATAAATGGATGCTAATCTTTTCCACAAGGAAGATGCAGTCTTTTCTTCATGCACGTTCAGAAGAACAGAGTCTGCCAAACAGAGCCTTATCAACCCTTTTGATTTTCTATCTGCCAGGTCCCAATCCTCTTGCTTCATGCCTTGAGGCATTGTTCCAGACACAACAGTCCAAAGATCTCGGTCTACTAACAGATCTTCCATCTTGAGTTTCCACAACTCGAAATTACTACCACTGAATTTCTCTATCTCCATCTTTCCGGATGTGCTTGCCATCTTAATCTGTAATTCAATTATCAGACCTCTACCAGACTCCCACTAAAAAAATATTTGACACAAAAAACCTTAACCCACTCACAAGGATTACACAATTGGCCAGGCTCTAATACCACTTGTAAGGAAAGCAGAGGTGCAAAAACACTATCCTAACATCAAATCCATAGGGAAGAATGCAATGCGGGCTTTTAATTTTCAAATTACAATCTAATTAAGACACACATGAAAGATTTTCAGAAATATAACAAATACACAAAGGCAACTGAACAACAGATTTACGTGGGAAACCCTTTCGGGAAAAAACCCACCACACCAAGCTAAATCTCTTTGTATTACAGTAACAACAATTACATACTATCAGAAATACAACTCTCTGGTATTAGTTCTCAGTAGTTTCATTCACTTGTTCATCAGTTACAGACAATGCTCTCATCACATCTGATTCAAAACCACTTCAAATAATCAAAATCGTTCTGCTTTTATTTTATTCACATTATGATTTTGTCTTCTGTGCATCCTTATCCGCCAATGCTCCATCGAAGACAATTTCCATGCCTTTTCATATTTTTCCTTGCATGCAGTTTTTTTTTTCTCTAGCGTTGTAACTAATGCAAAAATCCAACCGTCATCTATTTGAAATCTGCTTCCTCTGATTTGTCCAGCGGGATACCACATAGGATGGTCACACGGTCAAAGGCGATCAAACTTTGTTGGCATATCGGTGAGACACTAAGTGTCTCCTTGATGCCACAAAGTAATCAGCTTAAGTCTCCAACAGTCAGCAAGACGTTTTACCGATGCTTGCAAGTTATGTCAAACTTAGAGAGACCATCGGCAAGACATACCGATCTCGCCAAGACCTCATATCGAAGTCTTTGAGTCATGCCGTCGTGTGTTTTCCATTCAGCGTGACTATCGCTTTTCGGTGAGACTCATATCGAATGCCACAAGTCACAATGATGAGACATTCTATTGGCAAGACATACCGATCTTCGCTGTGACCTTACATCGAGTTCCATCACGTCTTACTGAGTCGGCGAGACTGCTCTTCATCACTGGGACTTTTCATCGAGCATCACCAAGTCTTAACGAGTCGGCAAGACTTATGCCCTTCGCCAGGACCTTTCTCCGAGTGCACAAAGTGATCCTGAAGACTGTCGACGTGACTTATTCAAGTCGCCAAGACTTCTCAACGAAGTCTTTTGTCACCGCGAATGGACCAAGAGAATACTCCTGTCGGCGAGACTTACCTTCTTCGATGAGACCTTTCCTCGATGATCCGTGTGTGTTAGCCCGATAGGCATAAGCTATCGGTGAGACTTACACCATTCATTGGGACTTCTTCTCGACACCTGTGAGTTACTCCGACATTCGCTTTGACACCCGAAAGTAGCCTTTCTTGGCGAGACATTACATACTCGCTAGGACATCTCACTGAATCCCTAGGGTTAGCCCGATAAGATCAGCTATCGCCTAGAGTTCTACCGATCGAAAAAAGGTCACACTGAACACAGAGTGTCACAATGATAGACATTGTCGGCAAGACATCAACTCTGTCTTGGCGACATGAACTTATCAAGCAGATTTAGAACAGTTAGTCGGCTAGACATGAACAATGTCACAACGAATTTTCCCTTCAAGATCTCCATGTCAGTAAGGATTGAGGCACATATTCCAACATGATCCATGTATTATATCTCACATCATGACATTGACATCGTGATCTAAGTATCATTTGCCTCAAAATATTATCAAAAATCCCAAAAACATTCATAAAATCTCATCAAAATCCAAAAACTCTTACAAAATCTAGAAAATCCAAAAAACATCAAAATCTTGTACAACTAAAATCCAAAAACATTCAAAAAGTTGTAAAGTCAAAATTCAAAACATCCAAAACACATCAAAATCCCAAAAATAGGTCAAAAATTCAGAAAAATAAAATAAAAAATAATACCTTGCCTGCTACGTTGTCTCTAAGCTTGAACGTAGGCAAGGCCATCACTGAAGTGCCCCTGAGACACCCTAGGCTAGTCCTTTAGGAGTCTATCATAATAAATTGAAAATCCATCAAGTGTTCATATCTCATCAATAAATTGGTCAAAGTTAGTCGAACAATGTGGTCTCTATGTGTATAACGTAAGCAAGGCTTATCTTTGATAAGTCCCCAAGGCCCTAGGTCAGTCCCTTTTAGGTCTAGGTCAAAACTCAGAAAACCCCAAAAAAATTTGAAAACTTGAAAACCCAAAATAGCAGAAAACATTCAAAAATCATAAACAACCTTAAATAATCGAAAATATAAACATTCAAAAAGATCAAAAATAGGCTCAAAACATTGCAAAATACCAAAAAAAAATTGAAGTATTCCAAAAACTCCAAACCACCCATCCCATTCCACTTTCACCCGCAATAAACTTCCATCCATAATAAATCAATTGTCATTCTTCAAACTTTGACAAAACAAAAACAAAAACAAGTACAAACAATTAGCAAAAGTATAACCTTTAAATGCAACAAATCAAACTCTTGATCATTATCAAACATGTCAATCAAACTTTATACCAATAGCCTTTCAAACAACCTATCAAACCTCCAAAATATGATAACACATCCTAGGATGCATCCTTCCTACACTGGACATTATCATTATCAATCACTTTGGATATTTATCCTTTTGACAAGAGATATAAATAACATTGACTGTTTAATGTTGATCTTTTCTTATGATTTATCTTGTTGACCCATTCCAAGGACCTCTTGATGATGTCTAAATGATTTTGAGAGAAAGGAATGGGTCATCGATCATTATCTTTTGTTTGTTGTGCTTGTGGGGTATTCTTGTAAAATAAGCTTGGCGCATACTTGCTTAGTTGAGTGTAGGGAGGTCGTTTGGAGTAGATTGTTGACTATTGCATATACTTTGGTCTAAAATATTCTAAACTTATAAACTACATTCCAATGAGGTTTACGTATGTTAAGGTGTGAACAAGTACTATCCTATCTGTTTGCAGAGTTAAAGTCCATTACACTAGATACAACACCATCCTAGTTATCAATACCTTGATGCATCATGTCTATGTGTTAAATAAAAAAAAAGGAATGACGGAGAGTCCCAATCCCAAAAATGAGAAAGTCATCTCTCTCATCGTCATATCTAATAAGCTATCGAACAATCATGGACTTGTTGGACTTCTTAATCAATCTTAAAATCAATGGTTAATCTGACTCATTTTTCTACTTCTTATTTTTCTATCTTTACTAACATTTCTATTTGAGTATCAAATTTGTGTAATATATATCAAAATATACATGAGGCTACACATGGCCGATGACTATCAATACATTATAAAATCTTTCTACATTAGACATCCGAGCTTTCTAGTCCTCTTTGAGTTGAACCTATGTTTTATCTTTGTTGAGAGATCAACCCAAAGTTCCAAATTTCTGCTCGATCTCTTGAGGGGGTAGGGTACCAACTTAATTCCTTTTGCCAGAGCAATACTGGGGCATCCAAGAAAATCAAGAATTTTAAAATTTTGATCTAACCAACAACATTAATTTGAAAAGCGTTAGTCTTTAAACCAATGTAATAGGTACCTCGCTTCAAAGAGGGAAAAAATGTAGATACTTAAAATTATCCTAAATGGTATTACACACTTGAATTTGATCACTAACATTGTTTCATCATGAATTTCACTTGTTTGATTAAATAAGCCTAGTTATTTAATTAAATGCATCATTTTCATCTATTAATCTAATTGATTTCATTAGGTTAATTCACCCCCTTTCACCTTCACCTCTCATCTCGTTTAATTGAATAAATTAAATTATTTAATTTAAACCCCCTAAGTCCTCTCATTTAATTAAATAATCCTATATTATTGAATTAAATGTCATATTGCATCCCCTTCTCATTAAATAAATTAATTGTTTAATGACCATCATCACTTTCCTCATCTTGCACAATTAAAATTTAGTTTTAATTACTAAATTGCTAATTTCCTCACCCATCCACTTGCATAAGGAATATTATGAAGGAATATTCTCTTATTTGGCTCCAAAAAGGGAATGATCATTTTCAAACAAACTTTGTAACAAACTTTCAAATTTGTTACAAAATGTTTTTGTTTGAATCATTCTCATCATTGATGTTTTCTTTGATCCATGTGATCTTTGATTCTCATCCATTGATGATAATCCTTGATCCATGTTTCAGCCTTGATTCCATATTGATCGTTGATTGATCAAATCGATCTCAACCCTTGATTCTTCATTTTCTCTTCTATAAATACATCACCATTTGGAGAGAAATGGATCCACCTTTTTAGAGAAAAGTTATGCTGTTGAAATTTATACTCATTTACATCCACATTTAGCACTTGTTAGCATTGTAGCTTAATCTCCATCCATATTAGCTTAAGAATCCATTAATGGCTTCAATTTTAGCTTAGTTTGCATCCATTTTAGCATAAGTTTGTATCTATGGCTTGCATATTTGAACTTTATTTCCATTTAGCATAGCTTATGAAAGGAAATAGAAAAGAGCAATAGAAAGTACTAATAAAGAGCAATTGTTTGAAGGAAAGAGATTACCAAATAAATTGAAGTAGCCAAACCAAGCACCACCAAAGCAAGAGACACAAGAATTTGTTAAGGGGAAAAAACAAGAAAAAACCCCAATATTATGAATGGAGGCAAAATGCCTAAAGAATAATACAAAGAGAGAGAGAGAGAGAGTTGCAGCCTTAGACTTGCTTGCTCAAGTCTTAAAGAATGAGAGGAGAAGCACCTCAATAAGTAGAGGTGAGAAAGAGGAGTTAGAATGTAACTTCCAACTCAATGAATGCCACCATTCATCTATGTGTGTGCAAAGTGTCACCTCTTAAGGAGGTGGTTACAAATATTCCTTAATAAAGGAATTAAAAATAAGCCATCCTCACACATGTGTGAGATGACAAAAAGAGACAAAAGACTTGTAGGGATTCCTTTGGAATATTCCTACAAGTTAATAAATAATTACAATTAAAGAATAACCTTTACCAAGTAAAGATTAATCTTCTAACATCCCCCTTAAGCTTTACTTGGGAGGTTACATCAAACCCTTCAATGGGTTGTAATCCAAGATTTTTACAATGAAAGAGAAATTTATCTTTACAAAGAGCTTTTGTAAGAATATCTGCAACTTGATCTTCACCTTTACAATACAAAAGAGGAATTTGCTTGTCTTCAATTTGCTCTCTAATGAAGTGATGTTGAAGAGAAATGTGCTTGGTTCTTTCATGAAAAAAATGGATTCTTTGCCAAAGCAATAGCACTTTGATTATCACAATATAAAGGAGTAGGATCCTTTTGAGTTAGACCCAAGTCTTCAAGTAACCATAGTGCTTCTTTAGATGCATTTGTACAACCTTTATATTCAGCTTTTGTAGAACAAAGAGAAGTAGATTGTTGTTTCTTACTATTCCATGAGATTGCTCTCTAAATCTGAATCAGTATAACCCTTTAAAGAAAAATCACAATTTGTATCATAAAAAAGATCAAGATTAAGAGTACATTTAACATATCTTTAAAAGAAATTTGCAACTTTAAAATGAGTTTGTTGTGGTTTAGACATAAATCTAGAAACTAAACCAACACTATAAGAAATATCAAGCCTAGTAAGAGTTAGATAATTCAAAATTCCTACTAATTGCCTATATAAAGTAGGATGATCAACAAAAGGAGTTTCCATATCAACCATTAATTTAGTTCCTAATTCACAAGGAGTAGAAACACAATTTGCATCAATCATTTTAAATCTATCTAAGAGATCTTGAGCATATTTATGTTGAGAAAGAAAAAAATACCTTTAGGTGTTTGCCAAATTTGCATACCCCAAAAAAAAGTAATAGGCCTAATCAATTATTTGAAATTGTTGATTGAGTTGAGACTAAACATCACTAATCAAATTGTTAGAACTAGGCTTGTGATAATTAAATCATCAACATATAAAATAATAATCACAATATCATTATCACTATGCTTAATATATAAATTTGGACCATTTGCATGAAACAAGATTCTTACCTTGAGGTAAGGGAACTAAAATCCAAGTATTATTAGCAAATAAAGTATCATATTCTTCTTGCCTAGCTAATATAAGAGCAATCCAATGTAGATAAAATAACCTTAAGCCTTGAATAAGAGTGCCAAAACAAATTGTAGCACAAATCATAGCCTATAGCCCAAATTATAAAATGTCAATATATAAACATAGCAATAATAGTTCTAGGTTTCCTCACACTACATCATTTGTTGTATTGTAAAGGGAAATTGTATCAAGATTAATAATAAAGGACTTTGAAAATTAGTCCTAAAGATGGTTTTAAAAAAACCATAGTGCCTTAGTAAAAAAAAATCAATATCAAAAGTCCTAATAATGGTATAAAAACCATATTGCCTTCAATAAAATAATGAAATATAAAAGTTTCAAGAACTTGATCCCCATCAATTAAGAAAATAGATCTAAGTTCATCATAAATAAGTAAGTGCATACCATCAAACTAGATGGAAATATTTTCCATGGGTCCCCAAAAAAACTCCAATGAGACTTGATAAAAGATATGATTCATTATAGATAGGGCTCCCTATGCAACATTACTGCAAATGTGACTAGCACATAAAATATATATGTAAAGGCTCCATTGAGACTTGATAAAGTGATTAATTTGCAAAACATATATAGATGGAATAAATCCATCAAGAAGGCAAATACTCCAATGAGCTTTTAATTTTCAAAAATATATAGATGAAATAAATCCATCAAAATGACAAATTTACCAATAAGGCACAATATCAAATTAATGAGACAATAAAATATCAAATTCCCTTTATCAAAACAACATAATTGTAGTTGAGAAGGAAACAGTAGTTTTTTTTTTTTTAAATTGTAATAGATCAAGACTTAGGTAGAGAGAATGATAATTTCTCATGCCACAAATCAAGCCACCTTAAGTTATTAAAAAAATATTAAAAAAGAATTGTGATGGAATAATGGGAAATGCATACTATGAAGAGACGAATTATTAAGTGTAAATAAGTCATTAAGACGATACTCATGCATTCATGACTACATGAATATCCCCTTTTCATATTCCAAATATAATTGAGTAAAACAAGTACACTATTATTGGGTTGATCAAGTCCAATAATAAAGTACATGTGTAGTTATTTTAGAAGGAAATTTTTATTTTTTTTAAGAAATGTCTATTTAAAAAGACAATTTTTTTTAAAATGTCTAGAAAAAAAGTCCATTGAGAAATTTTAAAAAAATCTAAAAATGTCTTAGGAAAATTTATTTATCTTTAAAAAAAAAAGATCTAATTACATAGACAAAATAAAAGAAAAAAGGAAAGAGATAAAAGCTCCACCAAAATATTGAATAGATATACATAAGCATAATTCTTTTCCGAAATACTTTACAACTTCACAAAGAAAATAACACTAATTAAGCGTAAAAGAAAAAAATATTCCTCTTTGAGTAAATGTAAGGTTTTCAAAAAAACAAAACCCCTTTAACTTGAATTAAAATTTAAAAGAAACTCTTTTAGAAATTGAATATGATAATTTTGCAAAATAATTTATCTAAAAAAAGATTATATTAAAACATATAAAAACGCTATTTGATTAATTTAAAAATGAAATTAATCAAATATATTAATAGAATATGAATTTAAAAATATTAATATTAAATTATAAAATTAATAAAAATTATTAAATTTGAAAAATTTAATAAAAATTAAAAAAACTTAAATGATCTTTAATTTTAAAAGTATTTAATGAAGAAAAAGCACGATAAAAAGGTTTTAAGATTTTATTTTAAAAACTATTTTAAAAAAGGTAAGCAGGCATTTTTAAAAAAGAAAGATTTAAAAAAAAAAAAAGGCTATGTGAAACAATCCCTTTGGGCGGATATTTGGGCCAGAAGTAGTTAGGGCACAGATTTAAAAAAAAATTTAAAAACAAACTCTTTGCAATAAGAAACAAAGGGTTTGGAGAGCGCAACATACAACATGCAGAGGGAGGTCAGAGGTGGGTGGTGATGGCAGGAGGGGGCAGCGGTAGCTCAGCTCGAAATAAATCTTAGGTTGTTTTATTAAAAAAAAATTAGATTTAGATTCTGATTTTTTATTAATTTTTAAAATTTATTATTGAAAATGTAAACAGCAAAGTTGAGACAATAAATTTTGAGATTTATTTTTTAAAAAGAAAATAAATTGGATTTTTAAGATTTTATATATATATATATATATATGAGATTTTTCTTAATATAATATGGAGAAATAATGATTTTTTTCAGATTTACAAAAAAGTAGATTAGTCTTTCTTCAAAAAAGAATTTTTAAACTAGGGCTAGAGTCCTAAAAAAAAGAAATTGAAATTTTTTACAAAATGCAAAATATAGAGAGATTTTTTTTAGAGATTTAGTCTAATATTCCAAAAAGATTACAGAACTAATGAGTTGTTCTAAAAAAGTTTGAATAATAACCCTTTATTAGAGGGTTTTTAAATTTCTATGCAAAAAAAAAAATAAAACATGCATGCAAAATTATAATGCATTTTTTTACAGATCTAATATACAAATTTGCAAAAAAAAGATTAGCTTTTTTCCTAAATTTTTTCTGAACTAGAGTTAGAGCCCCTAAAAAAATTGATTTTTTACAAAAAAAATAAAAATGAACATGCCAAAAATGGGTTTTTAAGAACTTGAACTATAACCCTTTATTTGAGGGTTTAAAAAAAAACTGTATAAACTTAAGTATGCATGCAAACTAAAATACTTTAAAACTTTAGATAAAAAAACCTGCACAAGGGTTAGAAGACAAAAAACAATCAAGATTAGGCACTAGCTCTTCTTCTCCTCTTTGAGAGTGTCTACAATGGTGTGCCGAAAAATCTGGTAAACCTTCAACAATATAGCTCACAAGATATTAGTAATACCAAGCTCTAATACCATGAAAGGAAATAGAAAAGAACAATGGAAAGAACTAATAAATGAGCAATTGTTTGAAGGATTATATTACCAAATAGATTGAAGTAGTAAAACCAAGCACCACCAAAGAAAGAGAGACACAAGAATTTGATAAGGGGAAAAAACAAGAAAAAACCCCAATATTATGAATGGAGGCAAAACGCCTAAAGAATAATACAAAGAGAGAGAGAGAGAGAGAGAGAGAGAGAGAGTTGCAACCTTAGGCTTGCTTGCTCAAGTCTTAAAGAATGAGAGGAGAAGCACCTCAATAAGTAGAGGTGAGAAAGAGGAGTTAGAATGTAACTCCCAACTCAATGAATGCCACCATTCATCTACAAAGTGTCACCTCTTATGGAGGTGGACAAATATTCCTTAATAAAGGAATTAAAAATAAGCCATCCTCAAACATGTGTGAGATGACAAAAAGAGACAAAAGACTTGTAGGGATTCCTTTGGAATATTCCTACAAGTTAATAAATAATTACAATTAAAGAATAACCTTTACCAAGTAAAGATTAATCTTCTAACGGATTACATCCATCCCCATCAAGCATTTTAGCATTTAGCACTCATTTTCATCATGTTAAACTAGTTTTGCATCCATGTTTCATTCATATTTCATTAGTTTCATCAATTTTCATCAATAAAATCGATTAGAACAACTCATATTATCCAAGGGATTGGGAAAGGGTCACCATTCCACATCAATGTGACACCACTCCCCCAATGGGATAAGGTTTGGAGTATTAGAATGGGTTTCTTTTAAGCTTTCATGTTTATTTAATGTTTAGTTTAATTGTTTATTTAGTTTCTTGATGCTTTCAACCATCTCATTGGGATTGTAGCTTAGAGGGTTAGATATGTCTTAAATTTATTAGGATCTTGTGTATTTAACCTATACCATGATTACGATCACAATTAGTCTAATGTTTGGAATTCTTGTGCCAGGATGGTGCATCTCAAGATGACTGCAAGGAAGTCAATAATTGGTAATGAGAGCTACCTAAAGGCCAAGAAAGGAAGGGAAGCCATTTTTCGAAGCATAGAGGTAACTAATTACAAACAACGCAATTTTGTTGAGTGACACTGAGACTTTTATTCATGCCCTATCTCACATCAATCAAGAAAGAAAGATGATGCATGAGGTTGTTAACTTTGTACCTCCTGTCTCTCCTGCCAAGTCAAATTCTTTACCACTTTCCAAGGATATGCCCTCAAAATGGAGTTTTTGTCTTGCCATGATCTTTAGGGACCCTTGTGTTCTTCCAATGTTGAAAGTTATTGTTATAACCTATAGTGGTGAACCAAAGGAATATGTCCCCCTAAACTACATATTTGAGGATAGGTCTAAAGGTCATGCATCTTTTTACAATGAATGGGAACAAAAATTTGAGGGGTATACCCCACTTCGTAATGTATAAGAGAGTGAATCTAAGGGATACTCTCCCCTAGACTATTTGAATAGTAATTCCATGTAAATTCAAGGATATTAAAATCCTATTGCTCTTAATAAAAATCATGATTTGGCAAATTTTTTGTATGATTTCTTTTAAATTTCTTATGTATGAATGTTTGTTCTTTTGGAAATCTTTTGAATGCTATGTAAACCTTCCTAGGATCTAATTAAAAATGAAACCTCTAGGTTTAACTTTTCTGGTGATTAATGGTTAGAACTAGAACCAACCTTGGGGGAAGCCAAGAAGTAGGCCAAGGTGTAGAAAATGCTAAGGCTAAATTAGATTGTATTTTGGCTAGATGGATGAAACAAGAGAAATAATTGGGAACTTCAAGTAAAAGGTAAGGGGAAAAGAAAGGAAGGAATAAGAAGTTCCTAATAGAGAAGAAGGGGAAAATTATCATGATCATACTCAGTCAAGTGAACATGAGGATGATGAATCACAATCTAGATTGAAGGGAAGCAAATGGAAATGACTTGCAAGTGAGCTATCTTGAGATATGAAAAATATCACCCCTTTGAAGTTTGAAGGAAGCACCAGTGGGGATGCGGCTGAGGCATGGCTCATAGAGATGGAAAAGTATTTTGAAATTAGGAATTAATTGGAGATAGCTAAAGCCATTTGGGGAGATTTTTAGTTGGATAAATAAGCATCTAGTTGGTGGATGAACAAAAAGATGGAGCTTTGGTTAAGTTCCTTAAATCTTAATTGGAGTGAATTCGTGGAATTTTTTTGAAATTGGTGGCTACCTCAAGTTTTCTACGATCAAAAGCTTACCGACTTTCAAAACCTGAGGCAATGAGATTCCTCAGTTAACAAATATTGGGAGAAGTTCACTCGTCTCCTAAGGTACATGCCCATGTACCAAAAGGATGAGAACTTTCACATAAGGAAGTTCATCATGGGTCTCAATGCCCAAATCGAAGGAGAGGTAGATGTGCATAGTCTTGCTACCATGGAATTAGTGTATGAGAAAGCCATTAAGCAAGAGAAAAGGCTTAAATATATCTCAAACTACCATGAAAAGAATCAAAAGAAGTTTAATTGGTTGTAGTCCAATCAAGCTTCAAAGAAGCCTAGTGAAGGGGAGGATTTTCAAAGGAAAGGGGACAAAGGATTTTGTAATAGTAGGAATGATTCAAGAAGGGACTATAGGGGAAACAACAACAATAATGCTAGTAGGAATGAAGGCAATTTTGGAAGGCCTACGCCAAGGAATGGGATATTGAAAGGATGTTTTACGTGTGGAGGGGGTCATTTTGTAAATCAGTGTCCCAAAAAAACCACTAGGGACACAACCACATGATAACCCTCTACCTCCTCAATGAGCTACATTCTAACAAAGGATTCATGTAGCATTAGAAAATCAACAAGTGGAGTACCAAATTACTCCTATGGAAATATCAGGTACTTTGTTTGATACACCTATTTTCATTCTTATTGATATCGGTGCCATTAAATTATTTTTTTCTCCTAATATAGCTAGTAATTTTTCTAGAAAAGCTAGCTATATGGAAAAGTCTTAGATTGTTGAATATGTAAACCAAAAAAGAGCTAAGGTGGAGCAATATTTATTCAAAGCAAGGGTTGAATTTCTGAGTTTCTCTATGAAAGTGAATTTGTATGTAGCCCCCCTAGGTTCATATGATGTCATTTTAGAGATGAATTGGCTATGGAAGCATAGAGCCAAAGTATATTGTCATGCAAAAATAATAGAATGTTTAGATGATCTTGGAAACTAGGTGTTCTTGCAAGGAATGCCTAGAGAAGTTAAGTTGTGGTAGATCTCCACTGTACAAATGTATAGAGCGAAGAAGAAAGGCTGTCAACTCTTCGCAATAAAAATGGAGAAAATTGAGGAATGAAATGAGTTCATTTATCAATATGATGTAGTGTACTATGGACCTCAAGACCTCCAAGAAGCCGAAGATGGTGAGATGGTGGAGTTAGGAAAATCAGATATGGAGAAATATTCCATCCTAAGGAACTTTGCGGATGTATTTCCACATGAGTTACCTTGATTACCTCCAAAAAGAGTGTCTGATTTCTCTATCAACATTGGTTTAAGGTTAGAGCCTATATCAGAAGTGCCATATAGGATGACAATGATAGAATTAATGGAGCTAAAATCTCAATTGGAAGAATTGTTGTCCAAGGGACTAATAAGACCCAATGTTTCACCTTGGGAAGCACCAATGATCTTTGTGAAAAAAAAAGATGGTACATTGCACTTGTTCATTGATTATCACTTGCTTAACAAAGCAATAATAAAGAATAAGTATCTATTACCACATATCAATGATCTCTTTGATCAGATGTGAGGAGCAATAGTGTTTTCAAAAATTGATCTACAATCAGTTTATCATCAATTGAGGATCAAGGATGAAGACATTTTCAAAAAAAAATTTAGGACTAGGTATGGCCATTACGAGTTCATGGTCCTACCTTTTAGACTAACGAATGCATGTACAACATTCATGAACTTGATGAGTAATGTATTCAAGGACTACTTGAATAAGTTTGTGTTGGTCTTCTTTTCATCTACTCTAAGAATGAAGAGGAACATCTCCAACATCTAGTTATTGTTCTCCAACGATTAAGAGAGCATAAGTTATATGGGAAAATCTCTAAATGTACCTTCTTTCAGAAGGAAGTGCACTATTTGGGTCATGTGATTTTAGCTAATGGGATTGCAGTTGATCCAAAAAAAATAAAAGTAGTGATTGAATGGCTAGTGCCTAAGAATGTGCTCGAGGTTTGAAGCTTTATGGGTCTGGCTGGGTATTATCGAAAGTTTGTAGAAAACTTTTCCAGAATAGCTTTTCCCATTACTTCATTACAGAGAAAAGGGAAGAAGTTTGAATGGTCTGAGAAATGTCAAGTGGAATTTGACCAACTCAAGGAGAAATTGACTACAACACCAAAACTGAAAGTACCAGATCTAGATGGTGATTTTATTGTCATCGCAAATGCTTTAGGAGA
Source organism: Sequoia sempervirens (assembly GCA_007258455.2). NCBI lineage: Eukaryota > Viridiplantae > Streptophyta > Pinopsida > Cupressales > Cupressaceae > Sequoia > Sequoia sempervirens. The sequence continues at coordinate 33,880 of VDFB02160051.1, forward strand.
AGGTTTGGGTGGAGTGTTGATGCAGGATGGGTGAGTCATAGCCTATGAGTCAAGGACGTTGCAGTTGTACAAGCAAAATTATGCTTCACATGATTTGGAATTAGCAACGATTGTCCATGCATTACAGATGTGGAGACACTATATGTTGGGAAATTTTTTTGAACTAAAGACTGATCAACACGGTTTGAAGTATTTGTTTACCCACCCTAATTTGAATGCATGAAAAATGACATGGTTGGAATTGATATCCAATTATCATTTTAACATCAGCTATATCAAGGGAAATGAAAATTGGGTTGTTAATGCTCTAAGTTGTAGGAGGCATATCTCCTTGATGATATCAATTCAAACTGATTTCAAGGGTCAAGTGTCGCAGAAATCCAAGGGTGATGAGTATTATGAGCAAGTCAAGCATGCACTCTCGGATAATCCACAAGACCCGAGGTATGAAGGATTTCACTTTGAACCTGATGGTTTATTAAGGTTTAAGGGAAGAATATATGTACCTAACTTTGAGGAATTAAGAAATTTAGCATGGAAAGAAGTTCATACCACGCCATATGTTGGACATCTTGGAGTGAATAAGATGTTGGTTGATGTGAAGCCATTGTATTTTTGGAAAGGAATGAAAAGGGATGCTACAAGATTTGTAGCAAGTTACTTGGAATGTTAGAGGGTGAAGGAGGAATATCATCATCCTATAGGTCTTTTGTATCCTCGTGAATCTCCAGAAAGGAAATGACAAGTCATTATCATGGATTTTGTGCAAGGTCTTCCAATGTCAAGGAATAAGCATAATACCATTCTGGTAGTAGTGGATAAGCTTACAAAGATGGCTCATTTTATTCCAGGGAATCTAACAAATGGAGCTCCTGTTATAGCTCAAAAGTTTATTCAAGAGGTATTTAGGTTACACAAAGTTCCTACAAATATTATTTCTAATAGTGATGCTTGTGTGACATCTAGGCGTTGGCAAACCATGTTTTCTTCACTTGGGACACAATTAAACATAAGTTTAGCATATCATCCGAAAACCAATGTTCAAACTGAAAGGGAGAACCAAGTGTTAAAGGATCTACTGAGAATGTATTGCATGGATCAATAATACAAGTGGGAGGAATACCTACCTTTGGTAGAATTTGTGTAAAAAAACTCTTATCATTCCACAATTAAGATGACTCTGTTTGAAGCATTGTATGGCAGGAAGTGTCAAACTCCTATAAGTTGGGATAAGCTAGAGGATAAGATAAGCCTTGGGCTAGAAATGTTATCAGAAATGGAGGAGCAAGTTGGTATAATTAAGCAAAGGCTAGTAGAAGCTAATGATAGGAAAAAGAGTTATGCAGATTCCAAGTGGGTAACCAAACATTTCTTGGTAGGGGAGAAGGTTTTGTTAAGAGTCAAACCTCACAAGATTTCTATAAAGTTTGGAAAGTAATCCAAAATAGCTCTACGTTTCATAGGTCCTTTTGAGGTTCTCGAAGAAGTTAACCCTATTGCGTATTGAATTGCTTTGCCAACAACTCTTTCCAGGATGCACAATGTCTTTCATATGTCGTATCTTAAGAAGTACATTCCATGGGATAACTATGTTATTGATTGTAATGCTTTACAGGTATAGGACCTAGGAGTGGTAACAATCGAGCCTCTCAAGTGCTCGAAACACCTAAGCTTCACTTACACAATGGAGAGGTTATGTAATGCAAGGTCTAGTGGGATTAGTATGTAGAAGATTCTGCCACTTGGGAGGACTATGCTGAGATGAAGCAAAAGTTTCCTCAAGTTTTGCTAGATTTTGAAAACTCCTGAAAAACATTGTTGTTACATTTTATGATTTATGTTTTATGTTCATGTTTGATAATCAAAATCATCAGGGATGATGATTCACAAGGGGGGAATATGTTACTCCCCATTGTGTTATTACCTATTTACTATTATTTTGTTGAGTTAAAATGATTTAATATATGTTTTTTTTTGTATATGTATCTTGATGGAAAATGTGATGAATGAATGTGCAATTCAATACGATATTTTAAATGTTTATAAGATGAAAATATATGAAGCATATGAATGTAATATTATCGACTAACTACTGTTGTGATGCACTAAGTTGGACGGAAGAAAAGAATCAATCCTTTGGAAGAGAGGGGGAGTATCACTCAAGAGAAGAACTTGGTCTGGTAACCCTTAATGTACCTAACTGAGCTTACACACACTCACATCCTAGTTTGGTCAAGTTGAGTCAAGTTGGTTTGGGAAAGGTTAAGTAACCTTTATTCATGGTTTGGGAATGTTTTGTATTAGTTTATGGTTTTGGTCTTTGAATGTTCTTGATTGAGAATATGTGATTGATTCTTTATGTTAAGTGAAAGTTCTTCTTCATGTGTTCATATTTATGTATTAATCGATGAGTATATACATAGAATGTATATATGTATATATGTACATGTTACAATAACTCATACATATGAGTATATACGTGCATGCGTTACATAGGTAGACGTATCTACACATACTCATGTATGGATGTACCAAATGCATGAGAATATCAAATAGACATTTGTGACACACACACACACATATATATATATACTAGAATAATGGTATATATATATATATATATAGGGTACATTCACATATATACCTATACATAAATATTCATATATATATATGTATATATGTATATATATATTGTCACATATATAATTGTGAATATATTTAAATACCAAAGAATGATTTTATGTATATATATACTAATATATATTATAATGATAATATTATAATATATTTAATAGTGAATGCATTTTGAAATGTTTACAAAGTAAACATATCACATATGTAGCATGAGCCTTGTAAAGGCCTTTAGCTTAAAAACAAAGCCAACATAATGTGAATGCTTGATGCACTTATAAAGAGCATGAAAGAGAATAAGTTAGTGCATAGAATGAGAATAAGTCAACGCATAAGTTAAAGATAACACTATATGCAACACAAATAATATTCTATGTTTTGAGGCGCATGAACACTGCTATTGTGAGGTGTTTTAATATATATTGAAGTTGTTGATAATGCAAAACCACACATAAGCATGCTGAAAATTAACTTGCAAACTTTGTCAAAGCAAAGATGGCTAAAGCTCATGAAGGTAGTTGACTTGCATAACAATTATGAAACCTGTAGATGTGTTTTGTTGTGCTTTGACTTAGTAAAAGAGTCATTGTGTCACTTGATTAGGGTAAAATAATCCATTCCAAGAAGCTGGAAACATTGGGACTATTTATGTGTTGCTTATTGAGAGTTTGAAGCAGCCGCATTTCATTCTAAATGGGCTGAATCAATGCTTTGTTTGTTTGTTGTTGGAATGGTGATAAAAAAGAAAGGAAAGGTGGTAGATTTAGTAGCTTGTTTATAGCATTAAGTTGCTCAGTTTTAAGTATAAATAGAGGCAACCTCTCTACCTTCTATTACACTCACTTATTTTGATTTCTTTATGAGTTATTCTACTGTAGTTTTTTGTGCAAGTGTATTTTTGAGAGCTTTTGTGAGAAAGAGAGTTGTTTGTGAATTTTCAATTGTTGAAAATTCTTTTTGAAGAGTTTAGAGTTTGGATATAGGTTGAGCTTATAAGGAGTAGCAAGCGTGATTATGGAGGTTGATCTTGGAAATTAGTAATATTAGTTGGAGCTATAATTCCATACATGTTGATTTATATTTCTCTAATTTTTTTTAATGTTGAAATGTTATTTGCCTATGAATTCCATTGAAGAGCACAAAGATATATTGAGAGGGGGGAGAATCAGTATATCAACAAAATTTTACCCTTTACAACCTTTATCAACTTCAAATTCTAACACAAAATCAACTATCCAAGAATATCTCAATATGAACAAGTTGACACCAAGATTTTACGTGGAAACCCTTTCGGGATAAAACCACAGTACAAATAATGTACTTTATGAATTATAAACTTTTACAATGAATGTAGGCACCAACCTACTTGAATCACCAAATATGTAGTTTAGTAGGCACCAACCTACAAAGTGCACCAACCCTTAATTCTGATTTAGTAGGCACCAACCTACAAGGAGTACCAACCCCTAATGTTCATAGGCACCAACCTATTGGAAGCTCCAACTTCCACTCACCAAGCACCAACTTTGCAAAAATAATAACTTGAATGAAGTGTGTTCCACCTTCAATGTTGCTTCTTCAATGAATGATGGACTTTATCATCTTCTTGAAATTATCCTCCTTGAATGATATCAAAATATATCTTGTTTACAACTTTCCTCTTCACATAAAAAATTACTTCATGATGATCCCATCTACTTCACTAGATCTACATTATTTTCACTTCAGTCTCCTTCATAAAATCTGCATATACTCTTCACAAGGATTTGCACATATACTCCTTTCTAAATCTCTTGATCTACTATGAAGGATTCTTCACAAATATCTTGTAGATATTATGCTCTTTACAATTCAATCACTCACTTTTCATATATTAACCTTAAATATGTAGACCTCTTCACAACTTTCATAACTTCTTCATGAACTCCAATATGCTGGTAAGAGATGCCTTAATATGTTGATCAAATTAACCTTGATATTCTGCTCCAAAAATGACTTATGAAGTCTGCACAAACTGTTTATCAAATTGGCTCAATTGTCTTCACAAGGTCAACCCAAAAAGCTCATAAACCTTCAACAATCTGCTCATAGATCTCTACTTCTGATGTTCTATTTTGCTCAGCCTTCAACATCTACTTGTGTTCAGAAGATATATCTTTTTCTTCACAACTCAACACTCTCTAATATTTAGATGATATACATTTTTACACATTCACACATACAACATGTGCTTGGATGATATTATCTTTATTCAAACACAACCACATTCTTCATATATTCATTTCTTCCACAACACATACACACTCTTTTATAACTTCTTATTCAACAATTTTTACTCCACACACAACTCATATGCCATATACATCTTGCTTGTTTTCAATTCTCTAATCTATTGTGTTTTTATTATATACTCCTTTGTTTTTGACTCCACACCCATTTGTGTTTTTATGATATAGCTTTTTCACACAACACACACTACTATCACAAATGTTCTTCAATGAAAAGCTTTCATTCGACTATCTTACATGATATTCATTGCCTTATAATATTAAGCGCTACCTGTAGCAATGGAATGTTTCCAAATAATGATGGTGATATAATCTTCAATAGCACTGAAGTCTACACAGATTCGTATTTTAGATGCATGCGATGTCATGAACTATTATCAACCTTCTTCAATAAATCGTGATACTTCTCCCCTATGCGGTGATTAGTCATCAGTGGTGCAAGCGCTCAATAATCATTTGGCAATATCAAAATGTGATGATCTGCTTTTAACCTTTTATCTGTTCATGTTTACAACATGCCTTGCGTTGGATTTTCTAACTCTCCCCTACTATTTTTTGCGCCACTTTCTTATTTCTTCAATGCATTCCATCATGGTCAAACTGTATCAATCTTTAATTACTTTCATTCTGAATATCGATCTCTTTTATTTTTGTACGGGCTCTTCCTCATAGCATCACTTTGCAACCTCCATTTGTATTGTGTTGAAACATTAATATATTCAGAAATATACTACTGTCCCTTTATAATATAAATATAGTCGCAATGAATAAATTGATCAGATATTAATGATCAATCAAACTTCACCAAGAGAGGACTTTACAAATGAACTTTATCTCATGGTTGCTGCCTTTGTTGTCATCCTCATATGTTTGACATCAGACTTAGACAATGAATTCCTTCCACAATAAATTTGATATGGATGATAATCAAGCCAATAATCTTGTTCATACACTTACATTAATGACTCCATCTTTTTCACTTTGACATCAATGACAACATTTCCAACAACTATTGCTTGTGAAAAGGATAATTTGAATGCATGATAAAGCTTTCTTGTATGAACTTAGTTTATTTCTTAGTTTGGGATAAACTTGCATGGTTCTTGGTAGAGTCTTGATTTGGTGAAACCTTTTTATTTGGAATATACATATATACTATATTGGAATTTGAGTGGTTATTGTAGACATCTAAATTTGACCGATTCCATATGGTCAAAATTATCTAAACCTCATCTGCATTCATATTAATAAAGTAATTTTATTATTTGATTGATGTTCATCTTTATCTCTAACAACCTTAAGGTATTTAATTAATCGATTAAATACTTATAACCTTTCCTCTCCAAATTTCATAAATAGACTAATTTATTTAGTTTAGTCATTTAGCCTATATGAATTAAATTAATTTTTAATTCATCATTCTTCTCTCTCCTAATGTCATCATCCTCCATAATTCTTCCTTAATCCAGGTTAACTAAAATAACCTGTGATTAGGATGTGCACACCACTATTTGTGGTTAGTGTCACACTCTCCATAAGTTACGAGTTGCCTTAATCCTCTCCTTAATTATTTGCACAACCACTGACCCTCCAATTAATTAATTCCTAATCTTGGTCTATTACCTTTATGGTATAGTACCCAAGTCAACCTTCTTAAAAGATTTCCATGTAAGGTGAGGACATCTCCCTTTCTTTTAAGGAATTATTAATTCCTTTTATCCCCCCCATGAACCCACATGAAATTTTTAATTCCATTTTATCATCCCTACGTTCCTAGTTGGAATTATTAATTCCAATTTATTCATCCAAGGTCCCTTGAGAGTTTAAAATCAAGTTTAAAATTCTCTTCCCCCTTTCCCTAGGAACTACTCTTCCCAAAAAGGATTGTTGACTTGTCACATCATCCCCATCATTTGGGGAAGGATAAGACAAGTCATTCCTTTTTTCTCCCCCCAAGGTACTTGAAAGTACCTCCACTTGGATGACATCTCACCTCCACATAATCTTATACCCTCCATCTAGGATCCCACATGTCCTCACCACATGTGTTGATATGTCTCGAAACATCTCAACCATTGATCTCTAAACCTAGGGTTAATCCTATCCATCCATTCCCTTTTCTCCAAAATGACTAATACTTAGTCAATTTTCACTCATACACAACACTTATGCATTCAAATCACACACTTAGCCTTCAAGCATCCAAGCCCACCATTGTTGTAGAATTTTATAGCTTTCATCTTGCATCCAAGTTCATAAAAATAACCTCTATTGCATTCACCATACAATCCCAATCATGTTCATATATGTTGCATGTTATCAATCAAGAAAGGAGCATACGAAATCAAATCGAATCAAGGGCCAACCACTTCATCAATCTTGGCAAGGTAAAATTTTATGTTTGTTGCTTGTTTGTTCTTACTAGGATTCAACTAGGCCAATCTTGAGGCATTGTTTATGCTTTTCTATTTTGTATTTGAATTCATTTTCATTTTAGTATAGAAAACACTGCACACATTTTTGGCATACCTAATGGGACACACATCACGAGTCTCTTTCACGCTTTATATTGTTTGAGTTTTTGTAGGTTCATACTTTTTTTAGCTTCAGAGGTGAATCCACCTGACGGGCGATTCCATGACCTTCATGGGCGATCTTGCACACTATAGAGGCAGATACATGTTTGGCCCTTCCTCACCAGATCCACATGGGCAACTGTGTGTTCGGTCCCTTCATAGGCGGTTCCGCGACCTGGACAGGTCATTTTGTGTCATACAGGGGCGAGTTTGTGACTTCTTACAAGGGAAATTTTTTCTCTCTAGATAGGTAACCCTATGGTAAACTTGAAGCCTAAATTTTTAGTTAAAATCTTTCTTTGGCTTTTGGGTTTGGTACTGACCTGCTAAATTGTTTGTTCCTGCATGTGTAAGCAACTAACAGTTTTTGTAGCTTCTTGTTTGTCAAAGATTGGTAGTGTCAAATTACTAATTCGTATCCTATGAGATGAACAGTCGAAGACTTGGCTTAGATATTTTCCCTAACTAATTTTGGAACACTTAAATTTCTTAAAGGGTCAAAGAATTATTTTTCATGTTTGAGGTCTCCTGTTGGTGTATTCTCTCCCCTTACACCTTTTGGTGAGCCTGGGGATTAGAAATCACATATAGATCCAAGTCCATTTGTTTATTTACCTAGGAGTGCTAGCTTGCGTGTATGCTCTCCCCTTGTGCCTCGTGTGAGCTTGGGGATCAGGAACGTCCTAGAATTTCCTACCCTTTAGGATGCCTGCTTAGGGATTTTATCACCCCAAGGGATGACCTCAACCACATGAATTGGCAAGATATATAAAGGGGGGACATCTAACGTTGTGCCCCAATCTAGTCACATCATGTTTGGTAGAGCATTGATACTAGGGTGATTCTTAGTTAGGTGTAAAGGATTGGTCCAAGCTTTCCCGTTGAAAGTTCCTAACCCACACTTGTGATGGGTTGGTGTTCACAAATGTGTCTCACACACCCTCTTGGTGTTTCAAGGACTCTCAATTTTCCTATCAAGCCTAGATAAGACCCAAATTTAGTTGTGGATTAGTGTAGTGCAGGGGATGCACATCGTGACCCAAAGATTTTTACACTCACCATTTGGCTCCCTTGAGATGAGACAAAAATCCTTGACTTAGCATAAGTTATGTGTAGCTTTCTAGGGAGAGGGTGATTGGGTTATCCTTCCATTTTAGGAGGCCCCTAGCTATCCGCTCTCACAAATACGAAAGTGCACACACCCCTTTGAGGTGTCCCTACCCTTGAGTTGATGGAGATTCCTAGTGTGAGCCACAATGAGTTTGTAAATCCCTTGCTACTAATTTAGGCTTGTTCAAGTGCTTGACGTGTCTTCATGTGTGATACCATTGCATATTTTGAGTATTGAGTCTATCCTACCTAATGTCTGTTGATTGATTGTCTTTCTTAGTTTGGTTAGTTTGGTCATTTCACCTGATAGGTGATTACGCTCCCTCAAGGGGTGGATCCACTTGTTCTTTTCCATAACATTCATCCAATAAGTGATTGAGCTTATTAGAGAGGTAGATCTGTTGATCTTGTTTGTACCCCATCTTTTCCTTTGTTGGGCGATCTTGTGCCCTTGTTGGGTGATTATGTGACACCTTCCATATAATCCAAATTCAATAGATGAGGCCACCTCCATGTCCGTACATAGTCTTCCCTAGATAGGTGATCCTGTATCTAGGATAGGTGTTTGCGTGACCCCTATCCATACAATCCAAATTTGATAGGTGATTCCATCTTCTTGTGTCTATACCGAATTTCCATAAATAGGAGATCCCACTACTTGGATAGGTAGTTTTGTTGCTCTATGTCTGTACACAGTCAGTCCTTGATAGGAAATCCCATGACATAGATAGGTGTTTGTGTCTCCTTTATCTTTATAGTGAGATCTTGATAGGCAATTTCATCTTCTCATCTCTATATAGAGTCTTCCTTAGTTAGGTGATCCTACTACCTAGATAGGTGGTTTCATTGCATTGTGTCTATACATAGTCAATCCTTCATAGGAGGTCCCATTGTTCATTACTGTATAGTAGTCTATAGATAGGAAAATCCATGTTACTCAGGGGTAATTTTTCTCATTTGTTTGTACATCAAGATTTGATAGGTGAATCCATAGTTATGATCCATACATCCCTCGATCAATCCTAGATAGGTGATTGTGTTTCCTACAGAGGTGAATCCATAATAACCTGGAAGGGAAATTCTGCTTCCCATTAAAAAACCCAAGAGTGAATCCTCTTGACCAATGATATCCCACATTATTCCAAGCTTCTAGTCTAGTGGTCATAACATTTTTCTTATTTTCTAGTTGCTTGTAATTACCATTTTTGTGCATTCAAATTTTCTAAAAGTCATCAATTCGTCCTTTCAAACATCCAATCCGAATCCCATAGATGTCTATTTGAGAAATTTTTATCCAATTTGGCTACTTAATTAGCCTATATCATCATCATCCTCGCTCACTTAGGGGCATAATCTGTCTTGAGTCAATAATTACTTGCAGTCTCATCAATTTGCTTCCATCTAGAGGTAAATTTGTGTCATAATCATCCTTTTGCATCATTATACCCAATCTAATCCAATCGTCATCACCATCACTATCATTCAGTTTGCTTGAAGATCATTAGTCTATCTAAAGTAACAATCCAAACATCATCTAGTCAAGCTATCAAGTGTAGTTTGGGGTCCTATCTCAATCAATTAACCCAATCCAATCAGTCAATCCAATCCAATCCAA
>VDFB02160052.1:0-18381 GCA_007258455.2 Sequoia sempervirens
TTTCACCCTAGGAGATCTATCCTAATTTTATTGTATCTGGAGAAACCATCCATGAGCGATAGCATCTCATATCCTACTATCAGATCCACTATGATGTTGATGTTGGGCAATGCAAAGTAATCCTTAGGACATGCCTTATTTAAATCTCTAAAATTGGTACAAATTTTAATTTTTCCTATTGGTTTTGTTACCAAAACTAGATTGGAAATCCATTCTGCATAGTCAATGGGTCAAATGAAACCAACGTCTAATAACTTCTTTAGCTCTGCTTTCACCAATAGCAATATCTAGGGATGCATTTTTCTTAGCCTTTGTTTGACTGGTTTGGCATTAGGGAACAATGGTAAATGATGTACCACCAACTCAGGATCCAATCCAAGCATGTTGGCATAATACCAAGTGAATTTAATTTGTCTCTTCAAAAAGGAAGTATGAAATTTTGGTTTCTTTGTCTCCATCAAAGATTCCACCAAATGGACGATTCTAGGATTCTCATCAGTGCCAGTGTTGACTTCCATGGATTTCTCTACTAGCAAGGGAAATTTATCTCAACTTATAGGGAGCACATCCAACGCTCCATCCTTGGGCACACTAGAGATGTTTTCACCCTCAAATACGTACTTTCTTTTTACTTTTTCCTAGTCTAGAGACACCTTTCAGTTTTCACCTAAAGAACTTTCCTTTTTTGATTTATAATTTCCACTTTTGCAACTAGGGGGTGGGATGGACCCCCCAAAGTAGGATACATTGTCAAGATCTATGGTAAAATCTACTTTATGATCCCCATTGGTTATACCTTTGCGAAGTCCCATGAACTTGGCTATTACTTCATCATTTTCAAATATGTCCAAGTTAGATGGTCCTTGTTGATCCCAATCTATCAATTGTGGGTATACTAAAGGCATTCCATCATTGGTATTGTTAAGGTTTAATGAATATGAAAATATGGTGAAAATGGAGGTGTCATTGGGATCCCAAAAGGAATCAATCCAAGCTTTCTTTCTCATGTCTTTGGTCGGGGAATTGGTTAAGTCAAGCTCTTGGAAAGTCTCAACTAGGTCATAGTCACTAGATGTGTAGGAGTCCCACTCCCATTCATTGGAGTCAGTTTTGGCATGGTATTCATTAGATGTCTTAACATCCTTTGAAGCACTAGTGTCCTCACTCTAAAGCACCTTAATACTAAGAGAAATTACTTTTTGTGGTCCATACCCTAACCCTCTATTCCTTGGAAGTTTGGGACACATTAAGGGATTTGACATTCTATTCTTATGTAACCCAAGTCTACTGTGTCCATCATAACCTTTATGTCTCATAATCTCAAAGCATTTACCATATTGCTTAGTTGGGATACATTTAGGCTCAATGTCTTCTTCCTCTTTGCATATCCATGTGGAAATATCCTCTTTGCCAATGGTTTCTTTGCTCAATTCTCCCAATTTTGTGAAGGTCATCCTGGGAGATGCTTAGATGACTAATTTAGGCTCTTTCTTGATAGGAGAAGTCATGCCATGGGATTTTGGAGATACTGGTAGCTTGTCAATACAATAAGAGGTTTTCATATGGTATTCTCCACCCCCTTTGTCTTGGATTTGAATCTTGAATTCAAAAGATGGGATGGTGGACGTGGATTCCTTAGTCAAAGTGGAAGGGTCAATGTAATGGGATGAGGTGGACAATGATCTTTCTCAATTGATGGGTACTTGTTTTTCAAATGTCCCTCTTAAGTTGCTATAATATTGAAAGGGATCAAGATCACCAACTATTGTGATTTCGGTGCCATTATGGGGAAATTTCAACCATTGGTGATATGTGGAGGGGATGACCTTCATAGTATGGATCCATGGGTGACTGAGGGGGATATTGTAGGGAAGATCTAGATCTAATACTTGGAAAGTTGTATCTAATATGGAAGGTCCAACTCTGATAGATAAGGAAATCAAAATATTAGAAGAGCATTTTGCATCGATGATTTCTTTGATGTATCCACACAATCCTCAAAGAAACCTAATGTCATGACCAATTTTAGAGTGCAAATATTCAATCCTACTCCATCATCTACTAGGACTCATCTGATTTTATGTTTATTGACAAAGACTTCAAGATGTAAAGGATTGTTGGTTAGGATTTTGTGATGAGAAGTCATGGTTGGAGAAGGTAACATGGCGGGTGTTAGCTAAATATCCCACCATTGCTTGGAATTGATTGACATTAAGGTCTATGGGTATAAAATTTTCATGCAAGACCTTATCCAAGATGGCTTTTTGTTCAATATATATGTAAAGCAACTCAAGGATAGATATTTGTGTTGGTGTCTTCCCCGAATGGACTAAAAGATTGTATTGGGTTTTCGGTTGTTGTTTAGGAGGAGCTCCTTATAAGGATACCTTAGTTCTTTGGGTTGTAACTGCATAGTTTGATTGGTTCTTGATTGTAATTTTAGTGACGTTGTCATCAAAGCCTCAAATATTATGTATTGTATATATCCATGGACAACACAGGTGTAATTGGCTTGGTCATTGGTCTTGGTACCTGAACTGGAGGTCTTTCTAGTTTCGAGGTCTTGCAATAGATTCTTGAAGATAGTATGGTCGTTGTTAGAGGTCACTTGAGGATTTTCCACTTCTATGACACCATTCTCAATGAGGCATTGAATTATGTTTTTAAGTTGATGAAAAGATGAGGTATTGTGCCCTTTAATGTGGTGATAGTCACAAAAGGTATTTTCATCCCAAAAAGATGGTTTAAAAGGACCCAGGTCATAATGTTTGGACTTTGGAAGTTGTATGACATTGGATTGCAAAAGCATCTTTAAGATGGATTTGATAGGTTCCCCTATGGGAGTGTAATTGCATCTTGGTTGGTTATTTCTTGGAGGTTGGTGTCTTTGGTTATTCTAAACCACATTCATTGTTTGATCAGGAACATGTGGTGGGTTAGTGGATACATTGGTTCCCTTAAGAGTGACTATAGGTCTAGCTTTGTTTCTTGTCTTTGCATCTACAACCCCATCGTTTGTGACATTCTTGTTTCAAGCCCAATATTTTATTTTTTCATTAGAGGTGTTTTGGGAACTTTGCTTCTTGTTAAAGATCTTGATTTCCCCTTTAGCCATAAGTGTTTTCTCGATGGTATTACCTTTCTTAACAACACCAAAAAATGTGATACAACAATGGATTTGTAGTTGGTGTTTCAATGATGTGACTAATTTTTCAATGAACATGTGTACCAACTATTGTTTAGGTATTTCACAAGGGAACTTACTAGCCATGCTTCTCCATCTCTGGAAGAAATATATAAAGGTTTCCCCTTATTCTTTCTTGGTGTGACACAATGTTGCTATGGTTATGTCATTTTTAATGTTGTAGGAGAAATGTGTCACAATTTTTTTTGCTAACTCATTCCATGTTCGTATTCCCATGGGTAAATGGGAAAACCACTCAAGTGTTTGTCCTGTGAGACTTCTTAGAAATAATCTCATTAAGTAGGTATGTTCAAATGAAATATGTATGCAAGTAGTATGTAACTCCTTCACGTGTTCTATTGGACTTTCTTTTCCCTTATATTTGTTGAAATTCGGGATAATGTAATTGTCAAGAAAGGGAGGCATATATATGCTTTGATCAAAAGGATATGGGTATAGTTCTTGCACAGAGTAGGTTTTCTTTATTCCTGATACTTGCATATTAGCAACTTGTTATTGTAGTGCATGAATTTTTTGTGCCAATACTTCTATGGCGGACAATGATGTGTCTGTAGTATTACAAATCACATTGTAATATGAATGACCCATGTTTGAGGTTATGTTTTGCAATCCAATATATTTGGGTGGAAGAATTGAGGTTAGTACCAAATGAATGTGATGAAGATGGATTTTGGCTTTGGATATTAGGAGTGAAAAGTGGATTTTGGTTGATGTGTGGAGTGTGTGATGCAAATGGGGGATTGATATTGTATTGGTATTGTAGTGGGTTTCAACTTGCTTGACCATGAGGGTTTTGATTTCCATGTTGTTGAGAGGACCCTAGATTTTTGTTTTGAAGAGTATTGGCCAAATTGAGACCTTGTTGAGACATGTTGGTATTTTGGTTTGTCCCCAAGTTTAAATTGACATTTGGTGTAACATTTGTCCTTGGAGGTTGTGACTTAGGAGCACTAATGTAAACCTTTCACATCTTGGGTGGATTGGTGTTTGACGTGTTTTGACCCATGGTGTTGGTGAATATTGGTGTGACTTAGGATGAAGTCCCTATAATATGAGATGATGAAGCAAATGGATCAAATGTGCTGCTAGGTGGTTGGGACATAGGTTGGGTACCTTTTTCTCCAAATATTGGTGTCGGGTTCACATTGACCATCATAGTGTTTTGAGTTGTTCCCCCTAATGGCAAAGTAGCATGTATTTGTGAAGTAGTATGGTTGGGAGTAGATGTGATATGTCCTTGGTCTTGTGTGGTACTATTTGTTCATGATTTTGTAAGCATGTTGATATCAAAACCAGGAGGGGTTTGTACTCCACTATTTTGAAGTTTCAGGAGAAATCGTTGAGGTTCTGCTGCTACTATCCCATCTTCAATGTAGGCTACTCTAGGGTCTTGGGTAGCCACTTCAATTTCCTCTTCAATTAGGTGTCCTTGGACCTCTTGTAAAGTGTAATTATTAAAAGGATTTGGAAATGTAGATTGTGATTTGGATATCTCATTTGAGGAAGAAGACCCAAAATTCATGTTGTGAGTTGGATTAAAATGGGGATATTTGTTTGTGTAGTCCATCCCTTTTCTCTTCCTTTGTAACCTAGTTTCGACCATATAAGACTTGCAACTTGGTGAGGGATATGCAATCTAAGAGGATGATAATACAATGGTGGGGTATGAGACTATACTATGTTTTTTGTGGGGGGAGGATTTTTAAGATATAAGAATAAAAAATGGTAATGCACTTATGACCAAGATGAGGGTACAAAGAGACAATGGGTGCAATCAAGATATGATAATGTCACTATGACTAAAGTCTATGGTGTGACTAAAACTAAGATATGCAAGGATGAAAATGGGAGCTATGATTGAAGATGTGATGTGACCAAAGATATGATGGGATATTAAGACTATAGATACGTACCTTTGGATTTAAGAGAAGGATACTAAGCAAGCTATGATAGCTCAAGGTAACAAATCAAAATTTCAAGACATTAAAAGGACAAAGTTAAAAGGATGATGATGATTTGAAAAAGTGGACCTTAAACTAGAATCATGAGTTTGAAGGCCCAACTTAGATGATGATGATTGATAGATAAAAGGACAAGGTCAAAGAAAATCTACGCATATGACAATGAATCAATCAAAGGTATGATAAGCTTCCTAGTCTGAAATCTGACTGGTGTATGCAACTAAGAATGACCTAGGATTGACTAAACAATGTAAGGATGGAAAAATAATGAATGTAATGAAATGGATGGACTAGACTGAGCAAGTCTATGATTTGAAAGTATGGTTACTATCAAGAATTGACTAAAAAGTGAGACTACATAGGAATTTCCTTAAAAATTTGAAAACTAGCAATTTTGCATCATTCTATTTCATAGTTATCGTTTACTATCTCAAAAAATGCAACTCACTGTCTAACAAATGTGGTTTTTTATCATTCAGATGCGGTATACTATGTTTAGAAGATGTGGTGCACTATCTTGTAAATGTGGTGTACTATCTATCAGATGCGATATATTGTATTTTCACCCTAAGTTGAATGTTTTCAAGTGGTTTTTCATTTTGGAAAATTGTGAAATGTGATTGAAGACATAGCAAGCACTCTAAAAAATAAATTTTAGCTATTGATTGTCTAGATTTTATGTGAATAGTGTATGTTCATAGGCCAAAATTAACCCAATTTCCACTGGTCTTATCACAAATCGAAAACACTTCAAATGCTTATTAATCCTAAGGTCAAGGCCAATGGTAGCAATCTCAAGCCCACAACTTGGAATCTCCTTTGAATCAAATGTAGGAACACCTAAATGGGTATGTACACTCTTGTCTTTGCGAGAGAGGATAGGTAGGGGCCTTGAAGATTGGAAGGATGACCCAATCACCCTCTCCTCAGAAAGCTACACGTAGTTTATGCTAAGCCAAGGATTTTTGTCCCATCTCAAGGGAGCCATATGATGAGTAACTTTAGGGTGAGATCTACATCCCTTGTACTGAGAATGACACCAACAACTCAATCAATAGGGTGGGCCTCTAAAATAAGTTTCTAGTCACTATTCGGGGACTTAACGCCTTGCTAGCACCCAACAAGCCACTTAAGGCTTTAACCAACCCTACTTGGCTACTATAAGAAAATACCTCACATAAATGTCTAGGGTAGCTTCCCCTTTTAGATTGGCACTGTCAGTAAGGTACTCGCTAGTTAAAACTTGTCTTTTTCCTTAATCTTTTATATAGCGGCTTGAGGGAGAAACCACTTTGGGTCGTACCCCTTGGAGCAATCACTTCTCCAAAAGAAGGCCCTTCTAAAATGGTTACACAAAATGATGCAAATAATGCTTTTGATCTCCAAGATCATATGATAATGTGAGGAGAGAGCATACACATGTATTTGATCACACAAGTAATGTTCATTAACCTTAGAAATTGAAATATGTGATGTAAAAATGAGAGTTTTGAAGAGTGCTTTTGATTCCCAAGATCATATGAAAATGTGAGGGAAGAGAATACACACATCGAAGCACAAAAAAGATCACCAAGCAATGCAAACACTTGTTATTTTTAAGCCCAAATTGAAATTGTGATTTTGAGAAGACACTTGTTCTTTTTAGATCCAAATCCAAATGCTTCTACTTTAAAAATAAAAGACACATAAGACTTTATAAGAACATGGATTAGTAATCTAGATAGCAATCTATTCTCCCAATGAATGCCACAGGCTACAAATCCAATATTAGTAAAATGAAAACCCTCTATTTTAATGAATGGAAAAGGAAAAAATTGAAAAATTCCACATTTATACCCTTTTTATCAAACAAGCAGTTGTGTCGTTTTGTGTCACACATGCAGTTGAGTGTTTCAAGAAAATGCGGTGAACCAAATGATGACTACAATGAACAAGTTGACCACTATGGTGAACTATCTAATTAGATGTGGCTCACTGTCATTTATATGCATCACATTGTTTAATAGATGTGACACAATCTAAAAGATGAAAAAAAACTTAATCTAGAAAAAAATAAAAAATATAATGATAGAAATTATGCAAGTAATCTATCAACATGCGAGAATTAAAACCAGAAACAAAAATAATGATAGAAATCCACAATATTGATAATTTTCCCTAAAATGAACAGATGCGGCGCTCTGTGCCATAGATGCAACACATAAATTTGCTAATGTGTCACTATATAGTGAATGCATCATTCTCTACTGCGATTGCGTCTTGTTGTCATGAAAATATGTCGTGCTATCATGTGGATGCATTGTTCTACCTTTCAAATGCATTTTGAACCCAAAAACTCAAAATTTATCACAAATTTCTTTAAATCCAGTTAGTTCACATAGGGTTCACCAATGTAGAATAGGGTAAAATCAAGGTGAAAGGAATGAATCAATAGTATCAACCACCAACTACTCAAAACTCAAGCCCTAAAGAACCTAATCCAACAATGAAGCACAAATGAATATAGAAACATAAACAATAAAATAATATTACCATAATTCCTATGCCATGGTTGAATCACCTTCATTGATCTTCTCCATTTTACTTCATATGCTAGCTTTCCCTTTGATTTGTGGTATGCAATAATAATCCTAGTGATAGTGACAACAAAATATCAAAGATAGTGGTTGTAATTAGGAGGGTTGAAATGGAAGGGATAGGTATATTTTATAGAAAACCAAATTTGAAGGGCCAAGATTAAATGACGAAGATCAATAGATGAAATTTCTTTGAGAAGCAAGTAAATATGGCTAGGGAAAAAATATGATTTAGTTAAGGATGGATGGTGGAGATTAAAAGGTGATAAAAGCTTATCAAGGGTGGAAATTAATTGGGATAAGAGATAAGATTTGGCATAGAAAAAGAGGTGGCTGGAGTAAATTAAATAATTATAAAATTATTTAATTTAGGAGGGAAAGTGAATAACTAAATACTTAAAGTAGCTATTTAATTATGGAAGAAGAGGGAAAAGTTGACTTTTAATTAAAATAATTGGAAACAATTATTTGATTAGAAGTTAGAGAAAAAGACAAATTAGTAAATAATTAAAATAATTATTTACTAGTGGAGGGGAAAAAGTGGGAATTAAATAAAAGAAATTATTTAATTATAGAAGGAAGGTGAAGGTAAATAATTAAATAAGAATTTATTTAATTATTCAGAGAAAGGATTAATTAGTGACACAATTAAATAAATATAATTTATTTAATTAATAGAAGAAACATGAGTTTAGACAATAATGAAATAACTAAAATTATTTAATTATGTAGGGAGGATGAGGAATTGACATGGAAAATGGTGCTCGTGGGCTTAGGACATTTTTTAGTGTCTACGCTATGTATACCTACCTTTCCTACCCTACCTCTTTGTCTCCCTCCTTTCCTCTTTCTTTCTCTCCCTCTATCCCTCCCACCCTACCACTCAATATCTCCCCCCTTCCATCTCTCTCCATCTCTCTATCCCCCCACCCTACCACTCCCTATCTCCCTCCTTCCCTCTTTCTCTCCCTCTCTCACACACAACCTATCTCCACCTACCCATCCCTCTCTCCTAACTCTATCTATCCCTACCTCTCCTAACCTATCTCTCTCTATCTCCTTCCTTCCATTTTTCACTCTCCCTCAATCCCTCCCTCACTACCACTCCCTATCTCCCTTCTTCCCTCTCTCTCCCTCCCTCTCTCCCTCCTTTCCCTTTCTCTCCCTTTCTCTCTCTCCCTTACACACACACATCCTCTCTCCACCTACCCCTCCCTCCCTCCCTAACTCTCTCTATACCTATCCCTCCCACCTTACCACTCCCTATCCCCCTCCTTCCCTCTTTCTCTCCCTCCCTCTATCCCTCTCACATTACCACTCCCTATCTCCCTCATTCCCCCTCTCTCTCCCTCTCACACACACAAGCTCTCTCCACCTACCCCTCCCTCTCTCCCTAACTTTCTCTATACCTATCTCTCCTACCCTACCTCTCTCTATATCCTTCCTCCCCTCTTTCTCTCTCTCTCCCTATATCCCTCCCACCCTACCACTCCCTATCCCCCTCCTCCCCTCTATATCCCTCCCTCTATCCCTCCCACCGTACCACTCCTTGTCTCCCTACTTCGATCTCTCTCCCTTTATCTCTCCCTCTCACACACACAACCTCTCTTAACCTACCCCTCCCTCTCTCCCTAAATATCTCTATACCTACCTCTCTTACCCTACCTCCCCCTCTTTCTCTCTCTCTCCCTCTATCCATCCCAACCTACCACTCCCTATCTCCCTCCTTCCCTCTCTCTCTCCCTTCCTCTATCCCTCCCACCCTACCACTCCCTCCTTCACTTTCTCTCCCTCCCTCTCTCCCTCACACACACACACAACCTATCTCCACCTACCCCTCCATCCCTCCTTAACTCTCTCTATACCTATCCCTCCCACCCTACCAGTCCTCATCTCCCTCTTTCCCTCTTTCTCTCCCTCCCTCTATCCCTCCCACCTTACCACTCCCTATCTCCCTCCTTCCCCCTCTCTCTCCCTCACACACATACAAAATCTCTCCACCTACCCTCAATCTCTCCTTAAATCTCTATTTGGAACATAGTATATTGAGAGGGGGTGAATCAAAGGGGGAGAGTTTGTGCACATCAGTTGGTTTTTCCCATCAATGGAAAAGGGGGAGATTCTTGTAGCTTGATAAGCTTGATTACCATTGATGTCAGAAGTGTGCTTAAGGTTGTATATGCTTTGAATATTGTTATTGTGTGGAGATATCTAATGGTGCAGGTTAGCATTGTAGTGATCTAGAAGACTAAGAGTCAGTTTGATGTCCAAGTATGATGTGGTATCCACAACCACATCAGACTTGGACACCAAATTGAATCTTAGTCTTCCAAATCACTGTAATGTTGACCTGCACCATTAGATGTCTCCACACACTAACAATCTCCAAAGCATATACAAACTTAAGCACACTTTTGAAATCAATTACAATCAAGCTTATAAAGTTGCAAGAATATCCCCCTTTGTCATTGATGGAAAAAACCAACTGATGTGCACAAACTCTCCCCCTTTGGTGCACATTCTCTCCCCCTTTGACATCAAGGGAAAAGGGTAACTAATCTTTCTTTGTAGATACAAAACTTATAGAATCCCCCTTATTCTATACAACCTTTACTACCTCTAGGATGATGCTTGATTATTTCACCAAAAATGTCCTCTTATTTATAGATTATTCAAATGGAAGTATGTTCTTTTAAATTGTCTTGAGCTAGATCAGGCTATTGTCCCATTATTTCTTCACCTCGATCAGGATCTGGACTTGGCACACCAACTACATATAGGTGTCCTCTGCTTCCTCCAAAGAAGATGGTTTAATGTACTTCTAAGTTACACCATTTTCTTCTGCTAGAAGTCCAGTGAGTGAGGCCAACCTTAGCCTCACTAACTCTCTTAACTGCTTTACCTAACCCTTAAAATGCTCCCTTTGATCTTGAAATTGTTGCACCTAGGAGTGCAAATTCTCCACTTGTTCCCTTATGGCACCATCAATATCCTACACAAGATCATAAGTTGCATCCAAATTTATGATCTACACTTCAATCCTTTATGCTTTTTGTGGTAACATGCCACTTTAGACAAAAAAACATATAATATTTTTTCTTCCTCCATGCTCTTTCGAATATCCTTGATGCATGCTTGCAACTTGGCCAATGTACTGACACACTTTCTGGAGGAATTTGTCAATATATTTTTATTAACCTTTTGTTTTTCCTGCTTCTCTAGATGTGATGAGTGAGTTTCAAAGAAATCCATTAGCTGCTTCATCTATTATGTAGGGGGTAGAGATACATCCCTTTTTTCTTCAAGAAATTTCTCTTCTAATACCTTCATTACCTCTTCCAATGCATCTGCACTCTCCAGCTATTTTTGTAGAAACTCTTACCTTGTTGTGGAATGGAGTACATCTCCAAGATTCATCTTATGAAGGGGAGACATACTGGAAAAATTGAATTTCCCATCAAATGTAGGAACTTGCAGCAACTATAGAGACACTACTGATTGAATCTGTCTTGAGCCAAAAATCCTTGATTAAGTCAAGCAAAGAGGAATATATTTTCTCTGAGCTTTCTCCTGTATCACCATTCTCCTTCTCCTTCTCCTCTTGCTGATCAAAGAAATCCTATTCCTTTGTACTCTCTAGAGGGGGAATATTACCAATATATTGTTCTTCAAAGGATCCTATGAATCTATTCCAATATTAGTTTGCATATATTCAAGGATTTTCTTTGTGACTTATTTTGTCTTCTTTTGAATCTATCATCATCAAGCATGCTCATAAGAAGGTCTATTTTATGCTTTGTGCAGAGATCTTGAGCTTTCTTCTAAACTATCTTAACCTTTTATTATTGGGAGACAAAGGAACCATCCTTTTTGATAGAATGTTATTTATACTCTTCATCTTCTTTGATTGCATTCTCTCTTCTTTGTCTCAAAACTTGAGCTAGGATTTTTGGAGCCTTTTCAAGGATGTCACTCAAAGGCATGTTATACTTGATAATATACTTAATAATGGACTTTTCTATGGTCTTCTAATATTTTGAAAGGAATTCTAGATGGCCCTCTATGGTTTCATCCAATATACCATGATGAACAATTCCATTTAAGATGGCTTCAAGCTTGAGGGGCTCATGTGGAAATGTTACCAGAGGTGATTTCTCTATTTTCTTCTTCTCTACCTTCTATTTTCTTTTCTTTTTTTTCTTAAGATACCTTTGTCTCCAACTTCTTCCCCTTCTTCAAATTCCTTTACACCTATCTTCTTCCTCTTTTCCATTTGCTTAGGCCTAGAATGCACAACTTATGTGGTCTTCTTTTGTGATGGAGTCTCTGATACAACTCTTCTCTCTTCTCTTTTGACCAGTTGTCTACTTAGATTTAGAGGGCTGCAAAGTAGATGAAAAAATAAATGTGAATCTTCTAGACCTTCTTAGCCCTTGAATTGCTCCTGGAGGAACAAATTTAGCTTTAGGATCCTCTATAGAGGCATCAGATGTAGACTTCAGAGGAATACCCCAATTCTTGTGTAGCTCCTCTGAATTCTTCTTATGTATCTCATCCATTATCTCTCTATATGTGCCAAATCTCTCAATAGATGAATCTTTTGGCTTCTTTAACAAGATATCCACATATGCCTTGAATTCTTTAGGTGAAACTTCATAAGGAAAGATAGGAATCCATGAGGTTATGAGATCCACTCCTTTATTGTAACATTGATCCTTTTCCACCAAATTTTTTATCTCATCCTTATATCTCTAGATCAAATTAGATGGAATTCTCTCTCTATCTTGCATCTCTATTTGAAAATTCTTAAAGAAAGCCCCAATAAAAATTATTGTATGCTTTCTTATACTAAAAAACTCTTATGTGATTTCTGATTTGAGTAGCTACTAGAAAGAACTTATTGGGCCATGCTTTTCCTTTAAATATAGGTAATTCGTTCAAGAAAAATAATGTAAGGAAAATAATAAATGAATCAAATTTGAAATTATATCCGGTTTCTTTTGTTCGCTTCAAATTATCCAATAGTTGATCTATCAATAGTTCAAAAAGATTAAAGTTGGCACCTTCCTTCACCATATGATATGTATTGTGGATTGTGGTAGTGGTGGAAAATACTTCTCTATTGGTGTATTAGATTTTTTAGCAATACCATTGTGTCATATTGGACTCCGAGATTAGTGATATCATTCACTATTAGGATTCTCTTGTCAAATTTAGCTCTGGTAAGCTTAGTAACCCTCTCATTCTTGATTGAATTCAACACTAGAACTGGTTTGATGGCACAAAGACCATCAATAGCCCTAATTTCCTTTGTTATTATCCTGTAGGGCTTATCTAAATATATAAATTCATTGTGAATATGGCTTAGGATAAACCTTACCCATTCTTGGAAATTGCAGAAGTTTGAAAAATATTTCCATACATCTAACCCTTTCATTGCCAAATTTGCATATTTAATCTTGTATGCACCATGATCATCCAGGAGTTCAAGTCTAAGCACTTCAAATGATGTGTGATCAATCTTATTGAGAGAGATATGAATGTAGATTCTTACATCTTCAATATACACCACATTCACAAGAATCTTTCAAAATGTGCCATGTTTGTTGACCTCCATTTCCTTGAAAGGAAATTTCTTGTACTTTGGCCTAGGTTTCTCCACAACATCTACCAAATGTGGGGTTGCCATTGATATTCCTTTTTGAAATCTTCAAACACCATCACTAGGGTTTAGCACAAAAACATAAGATAGGTTAAAAACCTTTTCACTCTTCTCTACTTCCAAACACAAATGCTTTTGATTGCAAATTAGAACAAAATGTGCAAATGAAGCATAAAAATCCTTTCATTTACCAACAAATTTTTCCATTAATGTATCTGTACTTGTTAGGTAAACTTATGCCATAATACTCTATCATCACATGGATATAAAGATACTTAGTAAACCTTTTCATATCATTCTTTTACTTCAAAGCCTTGATCAACAGGTTCAATCTTACTCAGTGGACCCACACTTCAAAGAAATTGAACCAAATCAACTTTCATGCTGAAATATTCAACATTTTATCCTTTCCATGGGGCTAAAAGATTTGAAAATAATAGCCCCCCATGAGATAATTCTCTATCCTAGTTTATCACAAGATCTTGTGTAATATGCACAAGAATAGTATCATCCTTCACATTCTCCTGACCTTGCTTCTCTTTCCAAACTTTTGTATTTTCCTTGTTTTTCTTAATAAGATTTTCTTCCTTCTTCCTATTTTGAACACATGGTTTCATAGAACCACTCCTACAAAAATTTTCTTTATTCCCAAACTTATTTCATTTGTAGAAAATAGTGTTATATTCCAGAATGAAGTTATTTATCCTAACTTTAGTTCTACACTCTACAACCTTATGACCAAAATTATTGCATACATAGCAATATCCATGAAAATAATGATACATCATAACATCATATCTTGGAGGCACAAATGGTTTTCTACCCATGTAGTCATTTCTTCTTGCCCTAGATCTACAATTAAAAACCTTATTCCCAAATTTATTACAAGAATAACAATAACCATGAAAGGATTGAGTGAACCTGGTAGGGGAATGCTGACTAGTAGGTGGAGGACCTTTGAATATCCTTTGTTTGTAGAATGGGATAAATCCACCTTCTTCCTTCTTCCTATCATCTATATTCTTGGCTTGATATAAATTTTGGATTTCAGAGACTGTCTTCTTAGGTTCTTCAGTGCAATCTTTCTCCTCCTTTATTTCAGACTTGCCTTTTCCTTTAAAAGTCTCATATAGGTCTAAAAATGAACTAGTTGTTAAAATTTTACCTTTCTCAAAACCAAGACCAAATTTTTATTTTGATGGTTTTTGAGAGTTGATTATCTCATAAAAAATGTTAGAACTCCCTTTAGCTTTAGACCCTTGTAAATTTTTCCCTTTGTTTATCCAATTCTTTCCTCAAGGCGACAATCTCTTCTTCAAGCTTGGAGTATTCAACAGATTTTTCATTGAGCTTGACATTCAAGAACTTTAAAATTATTTTACCTTCTTGAACTTGAAATTTCAACTTAACAATTGATTTTTTTGATGTTTCAAGTTTGAACTGGAGTTCTTCATTTTTTCTCTTTCTCCATCCATACCATTAAGAGAAAAAATGAGTTCTCCTTCATAATCTACTAGACAATCTTCTTTATTAAAATCAAATCCATCATCCTCCTTATGGAGTATGTCCTCTTCTTCCTAAGATAACTTCTTCTTGGGAACTACTTCATTCCCCATGTGTTTCAAAGACAGGACCTACCTCAGCTATTAGGCTATATCAAAGAACCTATGCTTTGATACCAATTGTTGGGATCACAATATAATGAAAGGGGGGATGAATCAGTATACTTCAATTTTAATTTCCATCCTTAACTGTTAAAGCTAAGTTATACCATTAAAGAATTCATCTAATTGATAAAAATATGAAAGAAGATAAGCATTCACACAAGAACATAGTTCACACCAAATATACGTGGAAAACCCCACAGAGGAAAAACCACGGTGAGAAAAATTGCTTGGATCTACTATCCAAATCTAGCATAAAAAATAAACAACAGTTACAACTATGATTTAGGGCTACAACCCAAGGAAGATACAAATCCCTTATTAAAATTTTATGGTTACGCCCAAGGAAGCTACAACTTCTTGATTAAAATAAGTGAAATATGACTGACTTTATGGCTTCAACCCATTGATAGTCATTAATTATTCACATTAGGTTTGTGGAAGACCTTACCACAATTTTCCCATTCACTTACACATCTTTTCACACACTCTTACATCATCTTTGATCTATATATATCATTTGCACATTTTTCAAATACAAATTAAGTCATCCATAAACAAGAAAATATGTAACTTATAGCATGTCAGCCTTCATATCCATTTGCGATACACAAGAGTGGTAACACATTATCTATTTTTCTTCCAAATGAGTCAGCATGACCTATACAAAATATTCAATCACTCCTTAAACTCCACTCAATCTTGAGATAGTAGCACACATCATCAACATACCTTAGTTGGCCTCATTAAAAAGCATAACTTCACAAAATGACTTGAAACACCTGTGTAGTAATTGAAGAAAGAAAGTTCTTCATGGGCTTCATACGTTAGATAGTATGAGACATGTGGAATTTACACATAAATTCATACAACTAAACTTCACAAACTTCTATTGGTGCAAGTATTCAAACACTTGTTCTCATGAAGATTAAGCATCTAGAACCAACTGTATCACTTTGACACTTTGAAAACTAAACTTATGGAGCACCAAATCACTTGAAACTTTAGTATGACATAATTTAGACATCACTAAGTATGTTCTCAAAATTTATTTACAATAACTTAATGTGCAATGGAAGGTTGATCATTCCAACAAGTCTTTTGAACCATTTTGCACTGCATTAACACAGTTCGATACCCTATCACCTCAAAATTTCTTTGAAAAAGGATTATTGACATGAAAATTTGGATATAACACCTTCACATCTTCATGAATTTAAATTTTGAACCACAAGACTAGATCATGCACTACAAATGGATGTGGACCAAAGTATTGTCTCTTCCTTAGGGTATATACTACGAAATCCTTAGACTAAACTTTTGCAACTTGTCACTAATTGTGGTACACCAAACTGACAAAATATCATTGTAGGCATCTTGAAAACACATCAAGACATGTATCCACACCACATCATACTTGGACATCAAACTAACTCTTAGTCTTCTAGATAATTAGAATGTTGACCTGCACCATTAGACATCTCCACACACTAAAAATCTCCAAAGCATATACAACCTTAAGTACACTTTTGACATAAATGACAACCAAGCTCATCAAGTTGTAACACACTCTTTATACCTACCTCTCCTACCATACCTCTCTCTATCTCTCTCTTTCCGTTTTTATCTTTTTCCCTCTATCCTTCCCACCCTACCTATCCTTATCTACCTCCTTCCCTTTCCCTCCCTCTATCCCTCCCTCCCTACCACTCCCTATCTCCTTCCTTCCCTCTCTCTCTCCCTCCCTCCCTCCCTCACACACACATAACCTCTCTCCACCTACCCTTCCCTCTCTCTATAACTCTCTCTATACCCACCTCTCCTACCCTACCTCTCTCTATATCCCTCCTTCCCTCTTTATCTCCCCCCCTCTATCTCTCCCATCCTATCACTCCCTATCTACCTCCTTTCTTCTCTCTCCCTCCCTCCCTCCCTCCCTACCACTTCCTATCTCCCTCCTTCCCTCTCTCCCTCACACACACACACAAACTATCTCCACCCACCCCTCGCTCCCTCCATCCCTCCCACTCACTATCTCTCTCCTTCCCTCTTTCTCTCCCTCCCTCTATCCCCCACCTTACCACTCCATATCTCGCTCCTTTCCCCTCTCTCTATCTCCCCCCTTCCCTATTTATATCTCCCACTCTATCTCTCCCACCCTACCACTCCCTATCTCCCTCACTCTATCCCTCCCACCTTACCACTCCCTATCTCCCTACATCCCCCTCTCTCCCTCATACACACACAACCACTATCCACCTACCCCCCTCTCTCTATAACTCTCTCTATACCTACGTATCCTACCCTATCCCTCTATCTCCCTCTTTCTTTCTCTCCCTCTATCCCTCCCACCCTACCACTCCCTTTCTACCTCCTTCCCTCTCTCCCTCCCTCTCTCCCTCTCTCTATACCTTGATGAGGGTGCAGCTCGAGACTTAGAAAATAACCGACAAACAAGAGAATAAGTTTATTATTCAGAAAATGGAGCTTCTTACATGCAGAGGATCTCAAATCCCCAAGTTCTACAACACATGCAAGTTACAGAAAGCTATAGAATCACCCTTTCGCAATATGTGAGCTTGTCCCCAAAAAGTTACCCAAAAATTAGAAACCCGCCCATAAATAGAGCTCCTCTTTAGTTTGGAGCCAAAACAACATTCAAATTTGAGTTTAGGCAGTTTGGCGCCAAAAAATTACAACTTGAAGTTCAAATTTCAAAAGAACATTTGCAATTGTATCTTCTAGAAAGTGCGCCAACTTCCCAGGGCCATAAATTTTGATTTGGGACTCTGATTCATGATCCGTTTGAACCGTTGGAAAGGTCTTGAAGTAAATAACATGCTCAAAATCTGCTATGCCAATTTTGGCAAGTTTTGGGGCTGATCCAAGAATTCTAAGTGCCTTAAATCTAACTCGAAAGATTTTCAGGTGCAAATATGGGAAACTAAAACTACAATATCTTTCAACCCAAGAATAGAAAATAAAAACCATAAATTGGGAATTTCATTATGACAAAAAGGGTATCCAAAAATCTAAAAACATCTAAAAACTGAGAAACTTGAAATTCAACTATTTTTTGGGTGATGCAAAATTGCCCTTACACCACTAGATGCTCTTGCATTAGACACCCAGGGTAATTTGAGAAGTGACCCATCACGTCTCAGATGGTTGAGGAAAACCCAACCGGTCAACTGCTGCCTTAGATAGCCAGGATGCATCTTCCATAGGCCTTCCTCTCCATTTCACCAGATATTCTTCATACTGCCTATTTCTAGTACTCCTTCCCACACGACTATCCAAGATTGCTTCAATC
>VDFB02160053.1:0-11702 GCA_007258455.2 Sequoia sempervirens
TAGGTTGTGTTGAATATCTTTTCTCTCTTGTCACATTAGCCCGTTGCTTCTTAGGAATCAAATATTTCTCCTCTACCCTGCGTGCTAAGATAAAGACTCATTTATGGAACTAGGGCTAAACATGTGTACCTCATGTTGAATGTGATCCTTGAGACCACCCAAGAATAAGTCATTCATGTTTTCCTCCGTAATTGTATCCACCCTTAAAGATAGATTTTGGAATTGCTGAATATAATCCTTAACTGATCCTGTTTGTTGAAGTTTAGCTAGCTGGCTGAAGAAGTTGTCTGTGACGCTATTGCTATATTGTGCTTGGAGTTCCTCTGTAAAAATTGACCATGTGGGGCGGTGGGCCTTTTACTTCGATGGGTGCAAATCCAATGATGCAAATGAATTGATACGGTTCTAGATATGAGAAGCCATCGTGACCTTTTGTCCATTTGGGATTTGGTGTACTTAAAAAAAATTCTCCATTTGGTTTATCCATGTTAGAGGATCCTTACCATTGAACTTGCGCATATCCACCTTTGGAAATAAATTCCTAGATCCCATACGAGTACTAAAGCTTGTGTCAGTAGTAGCTGACCTAGAATTTTCACCTTGGCCGCTTGAGAACTCCTTTCTTGATTCAGCCCTATAGGTGCTTAAGATGTTTCGTATGTCTAATATATCTCCTCTTAGGTCACACATATCCATATTAATTGAGGAAATGTCTTCCTTGACCTTATTGATTTCCTCATTATGAGTAATATCCTTGATTGTTTCACCATCCTTATCAGGAGTCTTCCCCAGAGTGACATTCTTTTTACCCCTTGTTGAAGGCCCCGACATGATGGAAACCACTAATGTTGAAATAAATCACACAAATGAAACTTAAATTATCTCAAATTTTTACTGTAATCTCCTTTATTATGCCTTCAAAAACCCAATAAAAATCAAACTCCAATTCAACAAGATGTGCGAGATATGTAAATTCCAAAAAAATAGTGTAGAAACCCTAATTCTGCAATAATTCACTTAATTCTGCTCGACTTCTTCTAAAATCTAGACTGTAGCTTCTTCAATATGTTCTTCAAAAACCCTTTAAAAATAAAATAAAAATTCACCAAATTACGAAAGATATACTCTTCAAAATCACGCCTTTAAGTGGAAAAACCTTGCTCTATGAACGCAAGATCATGCTACGATACCATAGTATGATAACGCACAATAGAATAATATGATATAAAATATACTACAAATACTTGATAACTGAGAATAACAAGCCACTTTGAGAGGAAAACACTCCAAATATCTCTAATGAGAACACACTTCACCTTGATGAAGTAAGACTCACAACCTCCTATATATACCTATTTATGCCAAGGATATCACCTAGAGCGACTTAGACACACCTATATAAGACTTAGGCAGACCTAAACAACTAAATAACAATATACTAATGATAATATGACTTAATAGAGAGTTAAGATAGCCACAAGCCGACTATTCATAACCCGATGTACAATAATATTAAGGGCGTAGCATAATTGCTATTGCTAAAACCAATAATTCTTGGAAAGAGGTTGGGTGGAAAGATAAAATCATAATGGCTAAATACTTCAAACCTCAAGCATCTAGACAATTTTTAAGCATATGGAAAGATTGGCAACAATTTTCGTCTCTTCTTGAATGGAAAGGACAAGATCTTAGTCATGGCATGATTTTTTTTGCTTCATCTATTTGGTGGAATAGATTGAATTGCTTTCATGAGCAACCTTTAGCGACCTTCCCTTAGCTACATAGCAAACTCTTATTCAAAAAAGGCATCAAGGAATTTAGGGACATTTGGGAATTCACAACTGTAACTTGGAAAATTGACATGCAACTTAAGCAGGACTTCAAGTTGTCCAATGCTCTTATCAATGGCATTCACAAGGTGCAAAATACTATTCCTTTAGAGCTACAACTAAAACTGTGTACTCCTATTTCTTGCAAAATTTTCAAGGATTGGAGGTGGTTTCTAGGCTATAATATTGAAATTTTTCTCTTAAACTTATTTACCTTAATATCCTTCCTCCAATTCAAATTCATCTTAGATTAAATCTGAAATGGAATCTAAATTGGTCCAAGTCTGAATGGTTTAGCTTGAGCACTGCTATTTGGAAATCAAAAGTTGAGGCCAAAGCTCAACTTTTAGCATGGAAGATTATTCATTACAAAATTGATGTGGGAGAATGCCTCACCTTTCTACGTAATCAATCCATCAAATGTTTGTTTTGTCACAAGCTAGAGACCATCAAACATGCCTTTTGGTCATGCAAACACTCACAATTAATTTGGCAAACAATTATGACTCTTATTCCTGACATATTTAACATCAAATTAAAATGGAATCAACTCTTTTAGGGCTGCAATGTTCTCAAAATATAGTTTCAAAATCTTTTCATCAATGTATCCTTCAATATCTTTGGTTGCTTAGATGTAAAGCTATTTTTTCTAATGATTTTCCTCCTACAAAAGTGATCATGCATAGTTTATTCTCTAATATTATTTTTTAGTAGTCAACTCTTGCTAAATTCATGAAGGAAAAACACAGTAGCATCTTAGAACTTCAAACCCAACTCTCTAAAGTTTAGTCTCAGTTGGCAGCAATTGCTAAAAAGCATAATGGAACTTTACTCTCAATGTTTAATATCGTTACGAAAGAACATGTACTACCCACTCTTGGAAAAAAGTGATTCCATTAAGCAACTTTTTTCAACTGTCTTAACCGATATGTACTCTGTTATTGATATGATTGTCTCTCTTGGTTGGGATGCACCTCCTCAAGGCACTTCTACACTCTTGTAAATTCTTTTCTTATTAATATAATGTATTTTCCCAATTAAAAAAAAGGTTATAATATACATTAATATAATAGATAAAATCATAATAATTTATATAGTATATATTAATATATATAAATATGTATTAAAGGAGAACCTACAAAATAAAATAATCTATAATATATATTAGTATAAATATATAATATACATTAATATATTACCTACACAATGTAGGTTAACTTATTTACCTATAAAAATTACCTGCAATAAGATATAAATAGAAATAATATATATAAATTCTACATTAATGTAGTATATATATAAATTAATATTATCTACATTAAAATAGGTTGTATATTATATATAATAAAGACCTAAAGTAATATAGGTTATCTTATATACCTATATATTATAGGTTATAATTTTTTTATGAGAACATATATATATAAATTAATATAAAAAATATACATCATGAAAAAAAATTATTAATGAAAATAAGGAGAGTATATAATAATAATAATATACCATAAAATATTAAAAACATAGATAATAAAGATACTAGTCCAATGGAAAGAATAATACTATTTTTATTTTATTTTATTATTTTAATAGTGTGAATCCAAATCTCTATAAAATAGTTAATTGATTTTTGTGAGATTTTATTTAATAAAAAAATAGTCGTTACATAAAAAAATCATTATTAAAAAATGTGAAAATAAATAACATTTATTTATTTTAGAAAGATTTAATAAAATGATTTTATAAAGCAAAAAAATAAAAATCATTCTTTAAAAAATGTTTACTTTGCTTTCCCTACAAATCCGCCAATAACACACATAACTTTTTAACCAATCATATGCACAATAAATAATTTTGATAATTTGGAAAGTTAAATATTTCACAAGTTGACTTTAAAAAATTGAATTTTATTTTAATTTTTAAAAAATATTGTTTTTGATTGGTTGAAAACTAAATTATTAATAACTAGTTAATTGAAAAAAGCCAAACTCATTACAATAGTACTATGCCAATGGCAAGTACTAATAACTTTCTTTCTTTTTCATCTATTTAATTATTTATTAGTATATTTGTAGTAGTTTAAATTAATATTTATTATTAAATGACACCATTAATATTGTGTTTATTATTAAATGTTAATTATTTGACATGTAGATGGTGTCAAATTTAAGTTAATAGGTTTTATGTGGAGAGACATAACAAGAGATGAAGTGTAATGACATGAGCATGTTAAGAAAAACTATTAAATAGGGGACATATAAAAACAATTAAATCTATTAAATAATTGTTAAGTAAATAAACTAAAATAATACTTAGTAAATACAAATAAAATAACTCTTAATAATTCTAAAGAATAATAAAATAAGTCTTTAAGTAAAATTAATGTAAAACAACTCTTTAAGTAAATAAAAATAGCTCTTCAAATAAAAAAGTAAAAAGATAAAGTAAAGTAACTATCTCGTAATGGGTTGGAATGGGTTGGAATGGCATTGGGGGATGCTAGATTCATTTGATTGCTATGAAGTGTGAAAAATTAATGAAATGTGGTGGTAATACCTTTAGGTTCTCGATTTCTTAGCAATGTACAAGAATACCATACAACCTCTAATTGTTTTGCATTGTACTAGTGTTGGCTCCTCAAAAATGGCTTCATTATTTTGTGAAGGGTGTGAAGCAAGGAAGAAAATATAAAGGTAAAGTCAAAATGATTGAAAATTTGTTGAAGAAGAGTAAGAGAAGGGTGTCATGGGAATAAATGGTGTCAAATTTTATGTCATATGTGGATAATGAAATAAAAAACCCTAAGCTTAGGCATTGGGTGGTGTGAATATGAGACTTAGCAAAGGAGATGGATGACACTCTGTGTGTCAATATTTGGTTTGTCATGGAAAATATGTTGTTTTATCCTAATTATACTCATGGTCACTAGAACATGTTTGATGTTGCTCAATATTTATCCTACTCATATCTTATGGATGCTATACTTCAAATTGACACTAATAATGCCTATAGTTAGGGATGTAGTAATTAATGAACTTGAAGGTTGTTCCTCCAATGGAGGCTATCCCTACTTTCTCTAACTATTGCAACAGTGAGTGTTTGGGTCACAAGTGTTCAACTAGTGTTGAAGTGGTGGATCCTACTGGTATGGAAGTTTCATGTGGAAAATGTAAGACTTTCCATGAGGGTGGCTCAAGGCCTATGTAATTTACCTTGGCCTCCATATGCTTTGCTTCATAGACTATGTTTGTAGATTTAAAATATTTTTTGGTTAGTGGTTGTGGGTTGGTGGGCTTTCAACTATGGTTTTTAAGTAGTTTTAGGTAAAGGTTTAATTGGATGTGGCTTTCTTATTATAAGTAATAGATACAAACTTTCAATTAGTATGTTGGTTCAATTTCTTGTTGAATTTGGGTATCGATTGTTTTCTCTAATTGTCTAGAATAGATTACTAATGTTTTGGTGATTCCTAAATTCTAAATCATATTTATTGTTTAAAAAATATATAAATAAAATAAAATAATTTTTAAATAATTTTAAAGTAAAATAAAATAATTCTCAAATAAATATAATAACTCAATATTGATATTAACATTAATTAAGCCCACACACGTAGTGGAGTTGGCTTGAGTCTTGGGTTTTCTCCCCAAGGTCTTGGGTTTGACTTCGAGGCCTAGATTCGCCTGATGTGAGTGGCTTGTGGGTGACTACTCTCATCTTGAGAGGACCTCTCGCCTCAACTCGCCCCTCCCAGACCCCAACATAGCAAAAAGTAAGACCAAGGTAAGGCTAGTTGGGCGTTGGGTTGAGTTGTGAGGATACCTTTGAGAAAAATAAAATAAAAATTAATTTTACTTTTCATTAACATAAAATATATTTTTTCCATTGATTTATGCAAAGGAATACTAAGCTTTGCCAAACATGTTGAAAATTGCAAAATTTCCTCGAGCTAGGGCTTCTTCTGGTGTTGACGCTTCGCTCGATTTGGATTCCAATGGGGCTTCTGTGGTTGGGGTTTGTGGCTCTCCGTCATGACATGGGAAGCCTGTTTGTGCCTCTGTGGGTTCTCTAGATATTTTGGCCGCCACTGCTCTTGCTTCAAATGGTTCTATGGCTTCTCTGGGTGATGCAACTAGCTCGACTTTGATTCCTTCTGTAGTACCCCTTCGTTTTGCTTATGTTTTCTGATAGTATGTTTTTACTTTGATAGACCCTTATACTTTGTTTTGATATATTTGATCACTGACAGTAGAGCGATGGTGGATTTATTTTATGATGTGATGATACATTGTTTGGTGGTGATTATTTCTGACATGTTTTATGTTAGCATAAATGTTAACTTGAGATGATATTGCTATATACGCTCATGGTAGAGGGTGAAGCCACAATAGTGGTTTACAATTTGATGGAGGAAGGAAAACTAAGAAAAAATGGCCCCATGGCAAAAAAATTGGTTTTAGGGGTTCGAATGAACCTCTGAGAGTTCCAGCCAAGACCATAAAGAGGGTTATTAGAACCCATGAATCAGGGCCCATTTCCTGCCCAAAAACAAAGGGAAAATGCATGAGGGGTTTCAGATGAACCAGTTCCTTTGAACCCCTAGTTCTTGAACTACCTTTTCCCCAATTTTTACTTTTGTTCACACAAAAGCAATTTTTCACCTTTGTAATGACTCGGGTTGAGGATAAAAATGGGAATATTCACGACAATTAGGTCAGGTAGTCCTCAAAACAAGCTATCAATGAATATATTTAATATGTTTGGTTTTATTATGTATTTGTTTTTAGTTTTATTAAACATAGGTTTTAAATTAGAAATGGGGTCTCTGTGCACATGTGGAAAAATAGTAGTTATCAAAAAAAAATTGAAAATATGGGTGCACAAATATTGAAGTCCTTGATCCAACAAAAAATAATTGAATTTTGATATATACAAAAAAAAATTCTGGCGTTATGCGAGCTATGTCTAAATTGTCATTGGTTTGACTTCAAAACTTGATTAAAGAAAAAATATTCAATAAAAATTATCTAGCAAGTACGAGCACTATATATCGAGTTACAAATCTAAATTCAAAGGGTAGAATTTTATCCTTCATGGAAAAAAGTTATGCGTTGCTCGATGTGCGTCACTTTTTAAAATGCTATTTTTTTGAAAAAACTAGATTTTGTAGGGAGATGAAAAAATTGCAATTTGATTCTAAAATTTTGAAAAAATATTTTAGAATCTACAGAACAAAATGATGAGACTCTAGTTTGCATCATCTTCAAATTCCTCATGGTTTTTTAGCCGCTATAGGTGTCCGGTCTTGAAGATTTAGTTAAAAATAAAATTCGGTGTCTAGTTTGGCCAAAAATTATAAACCACTATTATGGGATCACCCTAGATTAATTGATATTTATTTTGTCAATTCGATGTGACATTGTATTAGTGAAGAGAACGGTATTGCATCACTCGCTTGCGAGTGCCCTATGATTTCCACGATTTTCTCTTCACGGTGTGTTTGAATTATGGATTATATATATACATGTATGAATATATGTCTAATTGTAGGGTTGCAGGTACAGGACATCGACTCCACCTGGTCTCACAGGTCTGAGCGTGTCTAGGCTCAACGGTAATGTTGATTGGGAGATAGTAACGAGGTTATTCCTAGTCTAGCCTCAAACCTAGTCATAGTGTGTCGTCAATTTAGGTCTGGTATGTTTGGTTGTCACGTCTATGTTTGAGAGAAATTTTAGTTTGACTGTGTGTTGTTTTTTTGCATCAACGTTTCGAATCACACTCCGTGATTCATCATCAGGATGAAAGAGAGCAGTGAGAATAGAATGAAAGATTGCAGACCAAGACAGGATAAATATAGGGTGGGAAAGAAAAAGAAATTGAAATAAAATAAAATTATATACAATGCAAGAAGGGAGAAAGAAAAAGAAAATAAACAAAAACAAGAAAATCAAAAACCCGGCCAAGATCAATTTAATATTCTACGCATTCTAAAGACAAGAAGAAACTTATGAAACAAAGACAAAAGGAAATAAAAGATGCAAATGTTAAAAATAAATTCCAATTAACAATGATAGAAAAATGAACTTATGAAAATTATATGTATGTGTGTGTGTGTGTGTAAGAGTGAAAGTAATCAACATATATGTATAAAGATAAATAACATAAGTAGATGCATATATAAATGTAATAAAAAACAAAAGGTCACTGAGTTATGGGAGAAAGAGAAACAAAGATAGTAAGAATTGCTAAAGGAATGTAAGATACAAAAGTTAAAAAACAAAGCCCACCAATCAATGATATAATACAATGAAATATTATGAAAAAATAAATATGAATATAAAATGTATATTAAAGAAAATAATAATATGCATATGTATAAGTTAAAGTAAGAAACAAATAAGTATAAATATAAATGACATAAGTAAAAGTATATCCCTATGACATAATAAAAATCAACAGATAACTAGATTAGGAAAAAAATGAGAAACCAAGATTAATAATAAATGACAACACTAACAAACAATGAAATGATAAAAAGATTTATATGGGCGTTGTCATTCCTATTAACTTTATTTTCCATATAATCTTTTATCATTTCATTGTTTTATTAGTGTTGTCATTATTACAATAATCTTGGTTTCTCATTTTTTTTCCTAATCTAATTGTCATTGATTTTATTATATGTCATAGGGGATATACTTTTATATGTCATTTTATATTTATACATATTTGCTTGTTACTTTAACTTATACATATACATATTATTATTTTCATTAATATACATTTTATATTCATATTTATTTTTTCATAATATTTCATTTTATTATATCATTGATTGGTGGGCTTTGTTTTTTAACTTTTGTATCTTACATTTCCTTTAGCAATTCTTACTATCTTTGTTTCTCTTTCCCCCGTAATTTAGATACTTTTGATTTTTAATTACATTTATATATGCATCTATTTATGTTATTTATCTTTATACATATATGTTGATTACTTTCACTTTTTCACACACACACACACACACACACACACACACACACACATATATATATATATAATTTTCATAAAGTTCATTTTTCTATCATTGTTAGTTGGAATTTATTTTTAACATTTGCATCTTTTATTTGCTTTATTCTTTGTTTCATAAGTTTCTTCTTGTACTTTAGAATGTGTAGAATATTAAGTTGATCTTGACCGGGTTTTGTTTTTCTTGTTTTTTGTTTATTTTCTTTTTCTTTCTTTCCTACTGTGCGGTAATATATTTATTCGAACTAACTATGTTATACGTGGCCTGCGCAATCTTCTCGCTGCTCTCTTTCATCGATGATGAATCCGCGAGTGTTGACGTTGATGCAAAAACTAACCTGATAATCGAAAATCTCTCTCGTATTATGAATTTGTGGAAATTTAATGTCTTTGGCACGTCTATGTTTTGTCTTGTTGTTGTTATGCAAGGTTTATTTTGTGGTTAATGTTAGATTAATGTTCTTAATGATTTTGTGCTTATTTAATTAATTTTAAATATTGTAGTTAAAAGCTTCTTATTTTATTTAATTAATTAAATTAGTTTATTTGGTAAGATAATTTAATCTTTGTGATTAAAGTTATTTTATTAAATAAATAAATTAATTGATTAAATCTCCTTTATTGAGTGAATAGATTAAATATAGTTTAAATGCTTTTGTGTGAATTGGAATTTTAAATTTATTTAAAGAAAATGAAATTAATTTTGAATTTTTAAATTCAATAAAATAGAATAAATTCTTTATAATTATTAAAAGAAAATATCTGTGAGTTTGTTAGAAGATATTTTTGATTAGCCATGTGTGTGAGTAAAATTAAATGCAAAAAATTCTTGTTGAAAGATTTCTCAGAGAGAATATTGCGGGAAAGGCAAGAAGTCACTTCACAGAAAAGAAAAGAAAGAGAAAATTGCTGGAAAAATTATTTTTTGGGGGTTTTGGTTAAAAAATCTGGAAGAGGTTCTCGGGTTTATTTTCTGGTTCAGTATTTTGCATCTTTCCGGAAGAGAAGATTTGGAAAGGGCTTTGGAAATTGTACTGAGAAGGCGAAGCTTTTCTTCAACTTTTAATTCTTCAAGCTTCAGAGAAATAGATTCTTTGTTATTTATTTAGTTATTTTGTTGATTTGAAAAGATTCCCTATATAAAGATTTATTTTAGTAGAAGATTAGTTAAATTTGCAAAATAGAAAGATTGCCTGAAGAAGAAAATTTGATTGACGCTTATGTAGAAAACTTATATATTGAATTCTTCTCGGTAAAAATTTGTTGAAAACAATTATGTAGAAAACTTGTTACCTCTTTGTGTAAAATTACCCAAAATATTTTATGTTTTTGTAGAAAACTTTACAGTAAAATTAGAGAGCCCCACAAAAGGTTATTGTTAAACAATAGAAAATTTTCAAAAGAAAATAGAAGAAATCTCTGTACATTTATAAATGAAATTCTCTGATTAATTTGAGGAAACGAAAACCTTTGTGATAAACTTTTCTAAATATTTCTTGTAGAAAAGATATTGAGAATTTGGGTTGAAAATGAAACCCTCTGTTAATTGAAAATCTTGACAAAATTGTTAAAATTGATAGATCTCTCGATTTTCTATAGAAAGCCCTCTGTGAAAATAATTGCTTGATTATAACATTTTTATTGATTAATATATATATATACACATATACAAATATACATATATGAATTTATATTGTGAAATTGTTCTGTAGAAATTCATTTTTATAAGAGTAGAAAATGTTGTACACGAT
This sequence comes from Sequoia sempervirens, assembly GCA_007258455.2. Classification (NCBI taxonomy): domain Eukaryota; kingdom Viridiplantae; phylum Streptophyta; class Pinopsida; order Cupressales; family Cupressaceae; genus Sequoia; species Sequoia sempervirens. The sequence goes on from VDFB02160053.1 coordinate 10,610, forward strand.
TCATAAAAATCTCAGATTTTAGGTTTTTTTTTTTTTAAAAAAAATTAAAGTTAAGGGAGGCACAGGGGGGCTACCCCCACGGCCGTTCCCCATAGGGGAGTTGGCTATGAGGGAAGCGCCAACGCTGCCTGCACAACCGCGCCCCACAAGGGTTCAGTTGTGTGTGGCAACCAACCCTTCCCCTTATGGTAAGTCTTTATTTAATGTATATTTGTTTTTTTATTTTTGTTTTTATATATAATATATATATATATATATTACATATATATATTATATATTTATTATATATATATATTATATATATATTATATATATAATATATTATATATATATATTAATTTTTAATACATATAAATTTATAATTTGTTTATATTTAAATAAATATTCAATTATAATGATTTGAATGTGTATTTATTTAAATGTGTAATAATGTTGATTAGCGTATAAAAATCATGAATCTATATATTTTTTATAATGAAATGTATTAAGTAAAGAAATTGAAAATTTTCATTATAATGCATGAATGTGGAATAGGAGTTAATTATTAGTTTTAATTTTCATATTGATTGAAAAATGAATTATACTTTAGTTGATTAATTGCATGCTATATGTTATAGATTTGATTGGATTTAGAAAATCCTAATGTTAGATTCTTATTTTCCTGAATTGCTTTAAGTTGTTTCTACTTTTATTGAGCAAATTGGGGTTATAAGTCTTCCAGATACCGTTTCTTATAAGAGAGTTGTTTATTTTTATGATGGTTTCTTATTTTGAACAAACTAGGGTGGTGCACATAGTTCTATTCTGTTTAGACACCTCGTTCTATGAACGGGTTGTGACATCTATTGTTATATTGTTGGTATTTGATGTTGGTTTATGTGCACCTTGCCTACCCATAGTTAGTGGAATTAGTTTCCTTATATTGTTATTAGGGGAGTAGCTCTTTATGAGGGCCGACACACAAACTGGTGCCTGGGTAATTCATGTAGAGTTAGATAATCAGTGAAAACTAAATCAATACATTAGGTAGTCTAAAATATTTAATTGGATTAATTATGCCTTGCTCATGGACTGAAGGGCTAGTTCAGACTTG
>VDFB02160054.1:0-18917 GCA_007258455.2 Sequoia sempervirens
ATCCTGAGGAGAGTTGGCGAGGTGGCTTACGAGCTTGAGCTTCCAGCAGAGAGCAGGGTACACAATGTATTTCATGTGTCACGCCTCAAGAAGGCGTTGGGTCATCGCGTTGTACCATCTGCAGTGTTACCACCCTTAGATGATGAGGGTAAGTTGATTCTAGTACCTGAGTCCATCCTGGAGTATAGGGAGAGGCAGTTGCGTCGGAGGACTATCAGGGAATATCTGGTGAAATGGAGAGATTTGCCGGTTGAGGATGCGACATGGGAGAGTGAGGAGATTCTGCAGCATCCGGCATTGAGATTGCTTGAGGACAAGCAATTTCGGGAGGGGCGGACTGTCATGTCCCCTTCTCAGTGACATCTCTCAGACGACAGGATTGGCCTATCATACGACCCTCGTAGGCTGATGGATTGGATAGGGGGGTCATTTCGGAGCTTGGCTCAGCTTCAGTCAGCAGGGATTGATCAGTTGTCTTTCGTTCTGGCTCGATCGGAGGTCATTTGCAGAATTGCTATTTTTAGCAGTTCTTGGCAGGCAGTGTGGGACCACTGCCATTTTTAGCAGTTTGGCTGTGGCGGCATCAGGAATCACTTCAGAGTCTGTCAGCATCAGACGGATCAGTAAACGGGTTAGAAATAAGGGAGATATTAATATTTGATCGTATTGATTAAATATTAATTAATTAACGTTTATAATATAAAGTTATAATTTAATATTATAACTTAAGTGGTTTTTCTTGAAGGGTGCGCCCAACATCAGAAGGGGCCAAAAGTCATTATTAAAAGTGATTAAAATATTCAGTGATGGACTATTGAAATATTAAAATATTAAAACGTGAATATTTCATTAAAACCCTATTTTCAAGGGAATCGCACTTTTCAGTGTATTTGAGGGTTTGCCTTGGGAATTGAGCCCATTATGAGATTATTGAATTTGATATTGATCAATTTTTGGTCTGAGCCTGAGACTTAGGGTTTCACGTTCGATTCCTTGGAGAACGAGCCATCTCCAGCGGAAAGCAGTTCAGAGAGTGTGCAATATCACTCGATTTATTGCCTACAGAGGTTTCCTTATTTCAGAGGAAACTACAGAGCTTTCAGAGATTGTTTTTGGTCAGAGATTCTTCAGTTGTGCATCCAGTTATCACCTATCACCTTGGGCGCACTTTATTCAGGGGTTAAAGGTGGATTTGAGGGGGCCGTACAAAATAAACAAGCTGCTGTACTTGGCCGTACTTCTGACAGGCCGTACTATAGCATCTCAGCCGTACTTTTCAGCTTGGAAGCAACGCCTTGGTTTGAAGGTTCCAGTTTGCTCAGAAAGAGGCGCCTATACCAGTCAATCAATTTGTGCATGCCAGAAGGAAGGAAGGAGACCATATTTATTTCTGCCGTACCATTTGTACCTTCAGCCGTACCAGCAGAATAACAGGTTCTTTTCATAATAAAAATCATTCTTCTATCTTGTATGTTGTCAGATCATTTTTATATGAGGAATATATGAATACTAAAGGATACGCCTTCATTTCTATTTCCATTTCACAAGCAAATTGAAGTCTAGTATTTTCTATTGAATTTATTTCAATTTTCTGGTAAAGCCGTACTATTCATAAATGCATTAAAAATCCAAAATTTGCAAAAAAAATCACAAAACGTCAGAAAAACCTAAAACAATCAGTCAGAGCAGTAACAGGGGGAAACCTAGGGTTTCTACAATTGGCCAACCCAGATTGGCATCCTTGCCATTGAAACCTGTTGTGATTGAAGAACCTTTCCAGCAGTGGGGAATTGACTTCATAGGTGTAGTCAATCCATCGTCAAGTGCAGGACACATCTATGTCTTGACTGCTACTGACTATTTAACCAAGTGGGTGGAAGCGATACCTACCAAGCATGCTACTTCTATAGTGGTGTGCAGTTTCTTAAAAGAAAACATTATTTCCAGGTTCGGTGTGCCGAACAAGATCGTTGCAAACAATGCTTCTGCCTTCTCATCCAACGAAATTACAAAGTTTTGTTTCGAGCAAGGTATAACTCTGTCACATTCTTCCGACTATTATCCACAAGGTAATGGCCAGGCGGAATCTAGCAACAAAAATCTAGTGAGTATCATCCGTAAGCTAGTAGACGAGAATCAACGTATGTGGCACAAGGCCTTGTTTGATGCTTTGTGGGAATGTTGGGTGAAAATTATGTAATCAGCTTTTCAATAGATTACACAACTAGGACTTCAACCACAACTATGTGAGATTCAATCTCTCCTCTCAGCAAGGGGAGGCACCCTTCTTACAATTAGAAACCAGCTAGAGTATTTACAAAATATTTACAGTATTTACGAAGTGGGGGGTGCATGTCGCATTCATCATTCTCTCTTTTTTTAGAGCAAATGTGTATAATGCTTCACAGCTGAAAACGTTCTTAATTCAAAGTACTAGAAACCTACCAAAAGCAGTACAACTGTTTCCCTATCTTGGCAAAGCAAAGCTTAGAGGTATCAAATAAGATTATAACAAAAGAAAAATGGAAACAAGTAAGGCTCACGAAGGCGCAAAGTCGTTTCGTAGTCTTTTCAACTGCAGATCTGTGAGAACAATATAGTTTGCCGCATTAGAAGCACAAAGTCTTCTTAGATGCAGCAATTCATTCGAACAGCATGAGAGATTACAAGCTCAAAGTCTTGTAGATCTTTCAACCAAAACATTAAAACATAAACACAAATTCAAGTTAGAAATGTGACACAAAGTCCACAAGAATCACTTGAAGTCCTTCAAATTTCATAAACTAATCACCACCAATCTCAATCAAATTCAAGAGACAATTGATCCAACGCAAAGTCTGGTATGCAATTTCTTCCTTTATTGATCAAATTTAGATTCACAAAACATGAACACAAAGTTACACAATTTTTTGCAAATTGAGCAGCACTTCATTGCCAAAAACTAAAGGCTCCTCTTTACAATAGAAATCCCTCATATTTATAAAAGAGAGGGAAGAGTAAATCTAGGAAAGTTAGGTGAGTTAATTTAAGAAAATCTCACCTAAATTTTGACTAAGTCAAAATGTAATTTGTTTTCACAAGATTACATCTCAGACTTGGTGTAATTACATTTTGAAAAATGACATTTAAGATGTCAAAAACTATTTACAAGATGCATAGAGGAAAGCATCAAAATGTTCAACATCGGAGATCAAGAATCTTCATGGTTCTTTGCTTTGGGCGCGGAGTCTTCATACTTCTTCTTGGTCTCCTGTATGAACGTATCATCTGGGCCAACTGTGTAATCTACAAGGGTGTGAGCTCTTGTGATCGGCCTTCTGGCAAATGAATGGATTTTCTTGCACCCAATGCGTCTTGAGATTATCAAGTGTCAGCCGTGTATCACAAATAATATGCATTGAGGCTTTTGAAAAGCTGGCATCCTCAACTTGCTGCATGACGGCTTCTTTGTAGATCTGGGATAGTTCAGTGGATCAAAAGATGTCACCTTCAGGATCACTTGATGACATCTCAAAAGGAACTGCAAAGATGGTGGATCAACAGGCGTTAGCAGAAAAAGCAACATTGGGAAGCGTGAAGCGAGCAACGATGTCGAACAAGCATGAAACGAGTGACGAGGCATGGAAAACAATGCGGGAGCGCAGAAACGAGGTCCAGAATGGAAATAGAGCAAGTTTCAAGAGACTAAGTTAAAAACTGCCAAAAGTGTAAAGGTGCTAAAATTCAGCACCAGTGCACAAAAAATGACTAAGTCTGGAAAAAGTGCAAAGGTGCTAAAAATAATGCCATAGTCAAAAATTGGCTAAGTCTGGAAGAAAAGTGCAAAGGTGCTAAAATTCAGCACCATTGCACAAAAAATGACTAAGTCTGGAAACAAAGTGTAATAGCGCACTTTTTCAGCGCTCTTACATATTTTGACAAAATCACTTTTATGCAGGGGCGCTGATTTTCAACACCCCTGCACTTTCAACACTTAGCCAATTTGTGGCTTGTGAACAGGAGCGCACTTTTTTAGTGCAACTGCGTAATTCACAATTTAACTAAGTATGAACAATGAGACTTCGCGAAGGGGCTCGTTTCAAAGGTCTTCGCGAGGCGAACATAGGGGAATGCTCAAACTGGCTGTTTGAGGCTTTGGAACGCATTTCGAGGTGGCTTGAAAATCACCTCGTTTTGCGTGCTTGAACTTCACGAACCTAGGAAACAAACAAGTTTCGTAGGGGGGTTATCCGTGGAACGAGCACTGCTAGATTTCGTGATAACAGGGAAAACAGGATAACTCCAAAGCGGGCAATCGGCATGTCTCCTTTTCAACTCTTGTACGGGTTGAATGTCGAGATTCCTATAACCTTGGAACTACCAGCCATCAAACTGGCTAAGGCCATCGAGGATGAGACATTTGACGACTCTATTGATAAGCGTATTATGTATCTCTCTGAATTGGAAGAGAACCGGATTCAAGTGGCTAACCGTATCACGAAACACTAGGACCAATTAAAGAAGCTTTTTGACAAAAAGGCCAAGTCTCGAGAATTTCAAATTGGTGACCTCGTTCTCCTATGGGACAAATGAATAGAACTGTAGAAACCCTAGTTTCCCCCTGTCTCTGAATCTGATGGTTTTTGTTGTTTTTCTGAAGTTTTTGATTTTTTTGACGTTTTTGGGTTTTTGTGCAATAAAGAGAGAATGCAATTTTTGAAGAAATAGATATAAAATTGCATATAAATTCAAAGAGCTTAGATCTAATACAAATGAGCTCAGGAAACAATGACTATCGATTTCATTCTCTTTGCCATAGCTATTACAATAAAAATCTTTGAAAATACAGGCTAAATCTGGTAAATATTATTTAAAAAGAACCTGATTGCAGCAAACTGGAAATAACCAGATTTGGTACGGCAGCATTAAATAATCCCTTCTCCCTCAGTACAATGATTGCAACTTGTTCCAGATGCTGAAGCGCCTCCAAGAAGGATGATAGAAGACCAGGATGATAGGCGTTTTTCACAAGGTTGAGAACACGCCTCTTAAATGCTTGGTACGACCTGACAGCTGGTACGGCTGCAGCAGCAGCAATAAATGCAATGTACGGCTTCAATAGAGTTCCCCAGATCCAAAAGAAAATGGGCGCCTCCACTCTGTAAACCCTCTGGATGAATTGTAAATCAATAACCCTGAATATTTATTAACTGTGATGCTCTGTAACTTCTCCTGAATGGAGAAATCCCTCTGCCTGGCAATAAATCAGGTGATATCTCACACCCTCTGAACTGCTTTCACTGGAGATGGCTCGTTCCCCAATGCTTCGAGACTGAAACCCTAAAGCTTCTGTGCTCAGACCAAACTTGATCAATTTTCAATAACTCAATAACACATAATGGCTCGAATCCCAATGAAAAATGCCTTATACCCTCAAAAGTGCGAATTCCTCAATAATAGGGATTATTAAATAATTCGACTTCTTATTCTTTTAATATTTCAATAGTCTCTGGCATAATTTTTAATCATAAATTTAATCGTCAAATGGCCCCTTTTAATGTTGGGCGACCCCTCAGCCAAAATCACTTAAGTTATAATATAATATTATAACTTTATATTATAAATGCTCCAGTAATTAATATTTAATTAAATCAATTAAATATTAATATCTCTTTCAATATTAACCCGATGCTCGAGCCGTCTGAAGCTGTCAACTGAGGAAGTGATTCTGAACGCTATCAATCCATACTGCTAAAAATAGCAGGGGTCCCACGCTATGCTGAATACTGCTTAATAGCAACTCAAGGAAGTGTCCGAACGAGCCCTAACGAAAAGCCAACCGGATCAAATACGACAACTGAACTGAGCCAACTCCATCAAGACCCTCTATCCAAACTATTAGCCTACGAGGGTCGATAATAGGCTAACTCCTGTGCTCGAGATGTCAACTAGAAGGGGACATGACAATCTCTCCTGAAATTGCTTGTCCTCAAGCAATCTCAATGCCGGATGCTGCAGAATATCCTCGCTCTCCCATGTAGCATCCTCAACAGGCAAATCTCTCATTTCACTAGATATTCCCTGATAGTCCTCCTACGCAACTGTCTCTCTTTGTACTCCAGGATAGACTCAGGTACTAAGATCAATTTTCCCTCATCATCCAAGGGAGGTAGAACTGCAGACGGTACCACACGGTGTCCCAACGCCTTCTTGAGGCGTGATACATGAAAAACGTTGTGTACCCTGCTCTCTGCTGGAAGCTCAAGCTCATACGCCACCTCTCCAACTCGCCTCAGGATCCTGAAAGGACCGTAATAACGTGGCTTAAGCTTCTCTGACCCACTCTTCCTAAGAGTGGACTGACGGTAGGGCTGCAGCATGAGGTAAACCATGTCACCCACCTCGAAATGCCTCTCCGTCCTCTTCTGATCTGCGTACTGCTTTTGCTGATTCTGTGCCTTGGCAATATTCTCCTTGAGAGCCTTCATGGTATCCTGACTCTCCTGCAATAAGTCTCCAGCACTCGGCACTCTACTGTCGCTCAGCAGCAAATCTAGAAAACTCGGCGCCTCATACCCATACAACGCCATAAAAGGAGACATCTGAATAGTCATGTGGAATGTCGTGTTGTAGCAATACTCGCACAAATGAATCCACTTGACCCATGCCTTCTGCTGCCCTGCAATATAATTTTTGAGATATCCTTCCACCCACTTATTTACTATCTCTATCTGCCCATCAGTCTACGGGTGGTAACTAGTGCTCGGAGTGAGCTCGGTCCCACAAAGTCTGAACACCTCCTGCCAGAAGTGACTCAAGAACCGACTATCCCTGTCGCTCACAATGCTTTGTGGCAATCCATGTAATCTGAACACCTCACGAAAGAATACCTCTGCTACCTGTGTAGCTGTGTAGGTTGTGGTGATCGGAAAGAAGGGGGCATACTTCGTAAGCCGATCCACAACTACGTATATGCAATCTCGCCCTTGGGCTTTAGGCAAGCCCGTAATAAAGTCCATCGACAGGCATTCCCACTTCCTGTCAGGAATCGGAAGTGGCTGCAACAATCCTGCCGGGTACGTGTTCTCCTGCTTGTTCTGCTGACAAACAGGGCACTCACGCACATATTGAAGAACATCTGCCTTGAGTCCTTTCCAGGTGAACCTCTCCCGAATCTGTCTGTAGGTCTTGAAGTACCCGGGATGTCCTGCTGTAGGCACGTCATGAAAGACCCGCATAATTATGTTCTTCACCTCTGACCCTGGGATCAAGTAAATCCTGTTCTTGTAAATGATCAAGTCATTCACAAGTGTATACCTGGTATCAACTGTCGATCCCTCAACAATGCTGGAGGCCCAGGTGTCCTTGGCATACTCTACCACAATCATATGCCTCCAATCCTCTGAAATGTGAACCATAGAGCTCAAATATGGCCTACGTGAAAGAGCATCAGCCACTACGTTCTGTGTACCTTTGATATACGAAATATCAAAGTCATAGGCTTGCAATTTACTGACCCACTTCTGCTGACGATCATTAAGATCTCGCTGCCCTAAGAAGTGTCTAAAACTGTTATGGTCAATTTTTATGCAAAATTTGCTGCCAACAAGATACTGCCTGAATTTTGCTAAAGCATGCATGATAGCGAGCATCTCCTTATCATATATGCTATAAAGTCTCTCTGGCCCTCTGAGCTTACGGCTCTCATACACAATCGGGTGCTTGTCCTGCATAAGCACCGCACCAATGCCCTCACCTGATGCATCGCACTGAAGCTCGAAAGGCTTCGTAAAGTCTGGTAGTGCTAAAACAGGGCATGTAGTCATCAACTCCTTAAATTTCATAAAGCATTCCTGTGCCTCAGGAGTCCAAATAAATGCACCCTTCTTCAATAAATCTGTCATAGGGGCTGCATGTCGTGAATAACCATTCACAAATCTATGGTAGAATCCACACAAACCGAGAAACCCTTTCAACTGTGTCAGGTTTGCCGGTGTAGGCCAATCAATAATAGCGCGGATCTTTTCAGGATCCATCCGCACTCCTCCTGCACTGATGATATGACCTAAATATAACAATTCGGTCATTCCCAAATCACATTTGGATTCCTTGGCGTACAAGGACTCCCTCTCCAAAATACTCAACACGGTCTCCAAGTGAGCCAGATGCTCCTACCAAGTCCTGCTGTATATAAGGATATCATCGAAGAAGACCAATACGAACCTCCTCAGCTGAGAATGAAAAACCCTGTTCATCGTGGACTAAAATGTAGCTGGTGCATTAGTGAGCCCAAATGGCATCACTACGAACTCGAAGTGCCCACAATGACATCGGAAAGCGGTCTTCTCTATGTCCTGCTCACGAACCCTGATCTAATGATACCCCGACCGTAAATCAATTTTGGTGAAGTAGTATGCTCCATGGAGCTCATCAATAAGCTCGTCAATACGCGGTATCGGATACCTGTTTTTGATCGTCCTCTTGTTCAAGACTCTATAGTCGATACACATGCATAATGTGCCATCCTTCTTCTTTACCAACACAACTGAAGAAGCGAATGGTGACTTGCTAGGCCAAATGTGACCCATAGCAAGTAACTCCTTTATTGTCTTTTCTATCTCATCCTTCAACCTCTTAGGATGCCTGTAAGGAGTTATCATAATGGGCTTAGCGCCCTCCTCGAGCTCTATAATGTGCTCTATGCCCCTGTCGGGAGGTCTCCCTGATGGAATATCACTGAATACCTTATCATGCTTGACTCTCAACTACTGTATGTCTGGATGATATTCAGTCTTCTGCTGTCCCTCCTGTATAGGTGCTAAAGTGCACTCGGCAGCCCACTCAACCATGTCGTGACGCATGAGCCTCTCCATCCGACTAAAAGAAATTGTTTTGATGTTGCTGTCCCGAATTGCTTTTAGTATGTGTGTCTTCCCGTCAACATCAAAACGGATCTCCATGTCCTTGAGACGAAGAGTGACTTCCTCCAATGAATGAAGCCACTTCATTCCCAAGACCAAATCAATATCTCCCATATTAACAACATAGTAATCAGCCTTGAACTCATAATTGTTCAAGCGTAAAGGGAGATCCTTTATCATACGTTCACACCTCAAAGTGTATCCGTCGGCCACCGTAACCCTAATGCCCTCAAACTCCTAAGTGATGAGTCCGCGTTTCTCAACGAATCTAGCATCTATGAAGTTGTGTGTAGCTCCCGTATCAAGAAGGGTAATGACCCTCTATCCTGCTAACACACCACGAATCCTGAATGAGCCCTCCTGCTGAATGCTAGATAAGCGGGCCTCCTGTATCTGAAGCTCTGGCCCTGTCTCTGCTCTAGGCTCTGAAGCCTCTGCCTCTGAATCCTCAGAACTCTCTTGCTGTTCGGAATTTTCTGATTCCGAATCCTCATAGTACGCCCACATCACTCGATTTGCCTTGCCCTTAGGTCTTAGAGGACAATCGTGATTGGCGTCATAGGGACCTTTGCAGTAGAAGCAAAGCTTCTTCCTGCATAGATCATTAAGGGCCTCTCGATCCAAAGGTGGAGCTGCTGATTTACCTTTTGAATCGTTTTTAAAATCTGACTTTTCTTTGTTAAAATCAGATTTGTCCCTGTTTCTGTTAAAACCCTTATTGTCCTTGAAAGATGAAGAACCTCTGGAGTTGAATCTACTAGAAGGTGCTGCCAACTCCATACTCCGTGCTTTCTTCATTGCTTCCTGTAACGAAGGAGGATCAAAGGCTTTGATCCAACCTCTCAGTGGCTCTGTCAATCCCTCCATGAAGAGCATTGCCAATCGCCTCTCGGAGATGTTCGGAACCATAACTGATAACTTCTGAAAGTCACCAATATACGACTCCAAGCTGCCACTCTGTCTCAACTGAGCCAAGTCTCTGAAGTAGGATTCAGGATCCTTCTTGTCAAAACGCTCAACCAATCTGTCCACAAACTCCTGGTATGATGTGATCCTGTCATGTTGTAATGTCACCATACCGTGGTGCCACCAATCGTAAGCCACTCCCTCCAGATGTAGTGTCGCATACCTGATTGGATCCCTCTCCGCCATTGGACGCAATGTAAGAAATGTGTCCAACTTACTAATCCAAGCCTGAGCTGTCACTTTACCACTACCATCGAACATCGCTAGATTAAGCCTGTTGGTTGCATGTTTCAGGTCATTGTTCTGGTACCTAGGTCTCCAATCCTGTCGACCTCTGTGGTGCTCTCGCCTCTGAGTGACAAAACGGTCAAAAGAAATCCTCTCTCTGACCTCTGGTGGTACTAACTCCCACTCCTTGTTCGCTGCCATAAATGTGTCTGCGAACAACTCCTCATGCTCCTCCTCTGCAATAGCCTCCTCGGCCTCCTATCTCACAAAAGTAGGCCTAGTGGGCCTATATGCTGTCCGTGAGGCTGTCCTCAGTGCTCTGCGAGATCCTGCTTCACTCCTCTCATCGTCACGATGTGGTGACGGTCTCCTCAGAGTACCCAATCTCTGAAGTGCCACTGTCAACTGCTGCAATACATCATTCGACTGCCGTTGACCTGCACGTAAATCTCTGAGTGCATGCAAAACCTCTGCATCATCCTGATCTCTAGGGTTTTGAGGAATCTCGTTCCTGGGAACATCTGTTCTATCTACCCTGTCATTCCTGTCAGCCATAATTCCCGGCTGCCTACTCAAACTCTGTTGCCTGTCAATCAGAGCACGTCTGCGTGTGTAATACCTGTGAGACCCAAACTGTTTTGGCTGCATAAGACTGCTAAACCCTTAGGATGGCAGGATTTAGCTCTGATATAGAAACCCTAGTTTCCCCCTGTCTCTGAATCTGATGGTTTTTGTTGTTTTTCTGAAGTTTTTGATTTTTTTTACATTTTTGGGTTTTTGTGCAATAAAGAGAGAATGCAATTTTTGAAGAAATAGATATAAAATTGCATATAAATTCAAAGAGCTTAGATCTAATACAAATGAGCTCAGGAAACAATGACTATCGATTTCATTCTCTTTGCCATAGCTATTACAATAAAAATCTTTGAAAATACAGGCTAAATCTGGTAAATATTATTTAAAAAGAACCTGATTGCAGCAAACTGGAAATAACCAGATTTGGTACGGCAGCATTAAATAATCCCTTCTCCCTCAGTACAATGATTGCAACTTGTTCCAGATGCTGAAGCGCCTCCAAGAAGGATGATAGAAGACCAGGATGATAGGCGTTTTTCACAAGGTTGAGAACACGCCTCTTAAATGCTTGGTACGACCTGACAGCTGGTACGGCTGCAGCAGCAGAAATAAATGCAATGTACGGCTTCAATAGAGTTCCCCAGATCCAAAAGAAAATGGGCGCCTCCACTCTGTAAACCCTCTGGATGAATTGTAAATCAATAACCCTGAATATTTATTAACTGTGATGCTCTGTAACTTCTCCTGAATGGAGAAATCCCTCTGCCTGGCAATAAATCAGGTGATATCTCACACCCTCTGAACTGCTTTCACTGGAGATGGCTTGTTCCCCAATGCTTCGAGACTGAAACCCTAAAGCTTTTGTGCTCAGACCAAACTTGATCAATTTTCAATAACTCAATAACACATAATGGCTCGAATCCCAATGAAAAATGCCTTATACCCTCAAAAGTGCGAATTCCTCAATAATAGGGATTATTAAATAATTCGACTTCTTATTCTTTTAATATTTCAATAGTCTCTGGCATAATTTTTAATCATAAATTTAATCGTCAAATGGCCCCTTTTAATGTTGGGCGACCCCTCACCAAAATCACTTAAGTTATAATATAATATTATAACTTTATATTATAAATGTTCCAGTAATTAATATTTAATTAAATCAATTAAATATTAATATCTCTTTCAATATTAACCCGATGCTCGAGCCGTCTGAAGCTGTCAACTGAGGAAGTGATTCTGAACGCTATCAATCCATACTGCTAAAAATAGCAGGGGTCCCACGCTGAGTGCTGAATACTACTAAAAATAGCAACTCAGGCTAGAAGTGTCCGAACGAGCCCGAACGAAAGCCAACTGATCAAATACTGACAATCTGAAGCTGAGCCAACTCCATCAAGACCCTCTATCCAAACTATCAGCCTACGAGGGTCGCATAATAGGCTAATCCTGTGCTCCGATAGATGTCAACTAGAAGGGGACATGACAAGAACCAAAAGGTATGCACGGAAAATTTGACTCACTGTGGATAGGACCTTTCCAAATACATCAGCTGCACGGTGAGAACAGTTTCCTATTAGCATACGGAGATGGAACGCCATTTGCCCTTCCTCACAGCGGGCAACATCTCAAGCACCTTACACAGTAAAGTAATTGGCATTGGTATGTAAATACTTTTTATTTTTAAGTCCTTTGAGTCTTTATGTTTTAAAGTTGCGTCGTCGTCGTCATCGCCTGACTCCAAGCCCAATGGATGGATAAAGGCACTTGAATTCTAGAATTCTTCTCCCTTCATTCGTTTTGAAGAACAGTTGAAGAAAGATCCCCAGCAGGAGCCAACTGTTATCACGGAATCTAGCAGCGCTCGTTCCACAGATAACCCCCTACGAAACTTGTTTGTTTCCTAGGTTCATAAATTTCAAGCACGCAAAGCGAGGTATTTTCAATCCACCTCGAAGTGCGTTCCAAAGTCTCAAACAATCATTTTGAGCATCCCCCTATGTTCGCCTCGCGAAGACCTTCGAAATGAGTACCTTCGAGAAGTCGCATTATTCATACTTAGTGAAATTCTAAAAAATGCAGTTGCACTGAAAAACAGCGCTCCTGCTCACAACCAAAAATTTGACTAAGTGTTGAAAAGTGCAGAGGCGCCAAAAATCAGCACCCCTGCACAAAAGTGATTTTTAGCAAATGTAATAGCGCTGAATTTTAGCGCTCGTACACATGCTTGCCAAACTTAGCCAATTTTTGGCTCAAGCACACTTTTTCAAGTCTTTTGCACTTTTCGCTTTTCGTGCCATCTTTTATGCCTCAATTAATTGGGTGACTTGAATTAGGTTTTTGCTTTTCTCAATCACTTAAAAGTGATTTCATTGTTTCATTTTCATCATTTGTGGTCTTCAACCTCCATTCCTCTTTGCTGGGCGCGCATCTACCTCAAGAAAAACGTGTTTTTCTAAATATCTGATTTTTGGGTTGTGCTAGGTTTTAAGTGCTTGTTTCAGGTACGTTTTTATTCTTCCTTCCTTTCATTTCTTCTTCTTTGAATGCATTTTATCTTGTAAAGATTTATAAATACGTTTTGGTATTGTTTTGAGTCTCATATTCTTCTCAAAATGTGTTTTTCATCTTCCCACGCGTTTTCAACTTTCTCTTTCGTTTTTGGTGTTTTGTTTCAATGTGTGGGAGTCTTCCTCTTACCATAATCGCGTTTTCTGAAACATCATCACACACACGAACTTCCATTGTTTGTTTTTGATGTTTCTTTCTCCCTTGAGATGCAATTTTCATTTGTTCATACTCCCATGCGTTCCACCTTTGCTCACCATAGCTCTTAAGTAATATCTTGATGAATACAATGAATTAAACTCACGTTTTGTGAGTAAAATCGCATTGTTTTTGTTTATATGTGCCATGATAGTGTAATTTAAGTCAAATACACTCCATACGTGTTTTTCAGTTTTGGACTATAACGTTTCATGCCTCCAAATTGTCAAAGCGTTGTTCTCAAACATCTTTACGCACTTTTTATGCCAGAAATGCAGTAGCGCTAAAAAAGAGCACCATTACATCAAAAGGAACTTCAAAAACAAAAGATGATGTTAGGGCGTTGTTTTTCAACACCCTGACATAATGAAATTTGTTTAACACCTCCAGGTGCAGCAGCACTGTTTTTCAGTGCCCCTACACCAAAGTTGCTTTTCTCCCAGGTGCAAGGGCGCTAATTTTCAGCACCCTTACACTTTTCCCAATTTTGCTCTGAAACACTTCAAAACTTGCCAGTTTCGTCCTGAACCTTGCTCCTTCCACTCTGTGCATCGTTTTGCATGCCTTGTCACTCGCTCCATGCTTGCTCATCAACATTGCTCGCTTCACGCATCCCAATGTTGTTTTTCGACTAACATTTTCTTGACTCCACATCTTGCAGTCTCTTTTCAAGATCCTCAAAGTTGTTGATCGTAGATTCAGTTGCTCTCAAATGACTGCCAGAAAACCTCCGTCGTTTTCAAAAGCTAAGACAAAATGAAGTATAAGTATCAAGGTGTCTATCCACCGACTGTAGTGGTCTCCAAGGTGGAAGAGATAAAAGACACAAAGGTTGGTCATTAAGACCTAGTTGATTTTGCACAGAAAACTGAGAAGAAGCCTCTTCTTGATCCTATGAGAGAAATCATACATAGTAACCTACATTTGGTATCCATGTTCCCTACTGCTACGCACAATACAGAATTTTTCCTTCAAGTTGCATCCTACTACATCAGGGAAAGCAAAAGTGTGATTGATTCTTCAGGGCATGAGATTTTAAGACCTGACCCTGACTTCTTTGATATTGTGTCCAAAGTTCCACAAATGGAGAAGTACATCGACATCTCGATACAAAAAGCACAAGAAGTCTATGACTCTGATCCCAACAAGGCTAAAAACCTGATAAATAGCCAATGGTTGAAGAAGCCTAGGCAAACTGTTTCCAGATGGCCAAAGGGACTCCTGCGAAGTGATTTCAAAGATGATGTCAAAGATATGATCATGTTCTTGAGCAGAGTGAAGGGCATGCCTGAATCATCCACTTTTCATGACTAGATGTATGAATACATCAGAATCATAAGAAGACAAAAAGTTCACATTGATTGGGGCAAACAGATCAGCAATGAAATACATGAATAGCTGATCAATGTGCCTTCTACATTAAAATTCTATATGACTTCTTATTTGGTGTATGCAACAGCTGTAATGAGGCAATTTCCGGGTCTATCCACAAAAGGGAATTGGATGCTGGTACCTGTGTAAATTTTTCTATCAACTGGAATTGAAGGAAAGCTTCCATCATTTCAGGAGGGTTACTGATGCTTTCTTCGCCCCTTTGCTTTTCAATTTTGATCCGACTCTTGAGAGGAGGAGGGTATCTGATAAGGCCTATAAGGCGATAAGTAAGGTTGGATGCATATTTTTACAATTCCCAACATTTACTTATTTAAGAGTAGGGTGCTACACTGGTTGCCCTTACATGTTGCCACGATACCCCTCAGACAAGTGGGTTCTCAAGGAGATGTGCAAACAACTGATTTCTATGCACAAGGAGCGAAGGAATATTCATAAGCGAGGATTCAAGTTCCCACTGACAATCAGTAGATATACTATCTCAACTATACAAAAAGCCAAATCGGTTTATGCTAAGATGCAAGTCATGACAATCAGGACCTACAGATATAGGTTTGATTTTGATTACCGAGATGTCAAAAGGCAATTGCAAAAGGGTCACCATCACAAGTACCGTTTTGAGGACATCTGGGCTGATTGCAGAGATGAAAAAGCCATTCGCAAAATGGATTATTGCAGGTTGACCGTACAGCAGATCAAAGACCTTGGTATTGCTGACCTATCAAAGGATTTTACAAATCCTGGCGATATCATGAATGTTGTCTATGATGAACAAGAAATATCTAAGAAGTCGTTGCCTGCAATTCAATGGTCTAGAAAAGAAAGTACTAGCATCAAAGAGAGATTGGCACCAATCTTATCCAACACTGCAGAATGGTTACACAAGCATGGTTTTGAAATGAAAAGTTTCAAAACAGATTCAAAAGGAGAGGAATCCGAAGCAAAAGCTCGCCGACAGCAAGAACTCCACATGAAAGACAAATCTACAGCTCTTCCCACTTCTTCGCGAAGAGGCCCGAGAATCAAGTTCACTGTCGGCAAGAAGGATACATTGTCCGTCCCTGAAGGAGAAACTACAGAATCTGAACCATCTCGCCCTAGAGGAAAAATGGTCGTTTCTAAAGAGATAGATTTCGATGAAGGAGATTCTAGCGATCAATCCGCTAAAGAAGAAGTTTTAGCAAAAGCGGACTCTAATGAAGAAACAGACTCCGACGAAGAAGAAGATTCTGGAGATGAAGAAGAGTCTGAAGGTGAACCAGAGTCAGAAAGACAAGAGGGTGATCAATAGGAACCCAGGCATGATGAAGAAAGAACTATGTCTCCACCTGAGAATGTAGTTGAAGAACTTCCCAAAACATCATCGCCTGTGACTTCAAATGTTCCTCATACACCTCCGAATCCAAACACTCCTCCACCACCTGTTCCTACATCACCTATTCCTACCACCGTGATACCCGCAATGAATGTTTCACCTACCCCTGCAGCGTCAACTATACTTGATACTCCATTAGTGACAAATATACACACAATTGACATTTTGTTCAGCCCTCCATCATCTATTCCTAGCCTGTCATCGCCATCATATGATATCACTTCAGAAATTGATTTTAGTCGGTTCATGAATGAATCAATGCATGATCAGCTCAATGTGCAAACTACAGGAGCAGTTATGACAGACACTGATCCCATTGTCACAATACCAGTTGCTACTTCAGAAGAGACAGTGACAAGAGAGTTGACAGTTAATCCAGAAGCTCGTACCACCTCTCTTCCCCCTTGGTTGATATCTCAAGTGTTGAAGCGAAAGAAGCAGATGATTTCTCCAAAAGAGCTTGACCTTGAAGAGATAGTCCCTCCAAAAGCTAAAGGGAAGAAAAAGGCAAAGGTGTACTCGCGGCTGAATGTCGACAAAACTAGTCATACGTATGCAGAAATTGGCATACCACCTCATGAAGAAGGAGACGTCAACATGGAGGATTACACAGTGACAAGGGTCCAGCTTGGCAAAGTTACAAATGAAAGTACAAAAGCAGATGCGCAAGTGACTTTGGACATTTTGGCTAGAAGATTGGATAAAATGGAGCAAGCTCGTAATATGTACAAACAGAGGGCAAAGCATTATGCCACTGTTGTGAGGAGACTTGAAGGATCTACAAGCAATGCACAACCGTTAGCAATGGTAAATGTTGAGGACCCAGCTGTCAAGAAAGCTGAGAAGTTCGCCTCCAAAGGCAGGGTGTTGTATGATTTTGTCAAAAAGATCATAGAACACAGTTCTCAAATTATAATTGCCGCGGATGAAAAAGCTACTCTAATAGCCAAACTCAAAACAGAGCTTGACAAGGAGGAGAGTGTACTTTCCCATGAGCGCAAAGAGATGGAAAAATACCTGTTCTGGTGGTCGCAAATGAAACAAGCAAAGCTCAGTAAATTGGTGGAAGCCAGGGTAATTCCCGACAAAGGAAAATATATAGAGGTAAGAGTCTTTGAAGCACCGTATTCATGTTTTCGAGTCTCTCACAAAAGATTTCCACCAAGTACAGGAAGATGTCGAAGGGCATTGTGTGATTCTCGAAAGAGGAATCAAGAAGTTACCAGGGCAGCTTCTTGAGGAGAATCGTATCTTCCTGCCAGCCACAGGACTATCCCAAATCTTCAAGGAAGCCATCATCAAGTTGATTGACAGCACAGACTTTTCAAAAGCCTCGCTGGATGTCATTTGTGATACAAGGCTTACATTGGATAACCTCAAAACGCATCTTGATAGGTGCAAGAAGGTTCACTCATCTGCCATGAGATCGATCACGAGGATTCACAACATTGTGGATTATACCGTTGGTCCGGATGAGAAGTTCACGCAGGAAACCAGGATGAAGTATGAAGACTTCCGCGCCCAAGCAAGGAACCATGAAGATTCTTGATTTCCCAATGTTCAACTTTTTGGTGCTTTCCCCTATGCATCTTGTAAATAGTTTTTGACATCTTAAATGTCATTTTTCGAAATGTAATTACACCAAGTCTGAGATGTAATCTTTTGAAAACAAATTACACTTTGACCTTGGTCAAAGTTAGGTGAGATTTTCCTTAATTAGCTCACCTAACTTTCCTAATTTTGCTCATCCCTCTTTCTATAAATATGAGGGATTTTTCTATTGTGTTGTCCCTCATTTTTGACTTGTTAAAATTTGGGACAACCTATCAAAATTTTGATAAAATTTGAAGATTTTCTCTTCTAAGGCACGTTTTACGAGGTGCAAAGGTTAGAAAATTTCAATTTTAGGTCTATAGTCCTTTGGGTTAGCACTTTTTACTCACCCTCGTCCGTTTTCGTGAAATTCTGAGTCATTTTTAGTGTGTTTTTGGTCAATTTCGGGTTTTTGGGGCATCACTGCAAGTAGGGGTTTTGTTTTCCTATTGCAATTTACTTTTTGTTTTAATTTTAAGTTGTAGGAACTTTTTGCTCCTATTGCAGTTACTTTTTGTTTTAATTTTAAGTTGTAGGAACTTTTTGCTCCTATTGCAATTACTTTTTGTTTTAATTTTAAGTTGTAGGAACTTTTTGGCAAAAAAGCAAAATTGCTAAATGTCCAAAAAATCCCGAAATTGCTAAAGCTCCAAAAAATCCCGAAATTGCAAAAAAGCAAAATTGCTAAAACTTTCAAAAGTTCCGAAATTGCTTAAGTGACTCAAAAACCCGAATTTGTTTGAAGTCTTCATTTTTGACAAAAAGCAAAATTGTCATATGGCTTTAAAAACCCGAAATGCAAGTAAAAGGCATTTTTGAAGTTTTACAAGTCATTTTTCAATTGCAATGAGTCTCTAAAAACCCGAAATGCAAGTAAAAGGCATTTTTGAAGTTTTACAAGTCATTTTTCAATTGCAATAAGCATCTAAAAACCCGAAATGAGTTTTGCAAGTGTTTTTGTGAATTTTGTAGCTTGCTTTTGCTCATATGTACCCCGATTGAAGAGATTTTGGCATGAAGAACACTTGGCAAGGTCTGCAACTTTATTAAATTTCCCATTTTTGCTCTACCATTTCCACGTTTTTGCAGATTTAAGTTTGTTCAAGGCACCTAGGGTTTTA
>VDFB02160055.1:0-21185 GCA_007258455.2 Sequoia sempervirens
CCCCTGTATCCCTACTCCTGGCTGTGGTGCTACCTCGATCGCTTATGGCTCATCTGGCACTGTAAACCATGGAAATGGGTGGGTATGAAAATAATATGCATAATCATCCGTCATCCCTGCATCCTGTACCTTTGGCCTGTCAGTCCATACCTTGGGCTGTAAGGTGGAATACTCTGTATATGCTGCCTGATATGCAATGCATGGTCCCCATCCTGGATCCCCCTTGTGCCGCCCATAATGAGTAACACCCTGGGGCATCCCCTGTGTAAATCCAAACTACATTAGGACCCATAATGCCAGAAATCTCTCAATAATAAAGGGTGTCTGCCCTATCAGATATCATGGTCTGCAAATAAAAGGCATCTCTAGGTGATCTGTCACCCATGCCTCACAATCTGTGTATGGTCTCCATACCACTGCATCGATATCATCCAAAACCCGCCACCAATACTCTACCTTGCCTAGCTTCTGCTGGACAACTGCACCAGAATATGCATACACATAGGGCCTCCCTGCTGGTCTCGCTCTCGTGCAAAGTGGTCTCGTGACTGCAATGTGCTCCCACACCCAGATCTGTAGCAGTGTCACTCCACTCGCCAAACTCGTGGATCCTCTGTATATAATCTGATGGAGATCATGATATAGGTCGGCCAGTACGCACTCCCCCTAAGCAAACCTCCGTGGCTGTGTAATCATCCACTCCAGCATCCTACCCCAACCAACTGCAAATCCCTTCGACCGATGGTCCGATCCAAGGAAGCCTCCGACAAATGCAGCCAACACAGCAACTAAAGCAGGATACCTACTGAAATCCTCCCAGTCTATCGAGTAACCATATATGCTCGGATCACCACATATCCACTGTAATGCCGCAGTACCACCAATCTCCTTGTGGTCATAAACCACAAGGGCACCAACAACCAGAATCCCAAGGATCTGGTACACATCCTCAGGCATCACACTCATCTCACCTATCGGCAGGTGAAAGGTGTTATGCTCTGAATGCCATCTCTCTGCCAAGGCGGTCAACAGTCCCCTGTTGGCTCGAATGCCTCACGACATGGCCAACAACGGACCTAGCCCACAGTCTGCTATCAACTATAACTCTGCAGGAGTAAGCTCTCCTATCCGCTCCCAACATAGTGGGAACTACTCTCTGATCTGGAGGCTTTTGAAAGCCTCCTATTTTGTTTGACCATCACAAAGGACACATCAATCAGACTCATATCCCATGATATATCTAACCAACAAAACATATCAATGACCCATATCAAGTGCTACATCAATCTATCTGAATATCAAAACAAGTTACTCTATCATCTTCTACTATTTGTTTTTCTTTTTAGGAAAGAAAATTTATCAACACACATATCATTTTCTATTTGTATTTCAATCATGAATGTAATTTTTTATCTTCATTTTACTATTTGTTTTCTATCACAGAATGCAAATTTATCAAACATCTACTTTTTTGTTTTTCACTCGCGAGAAACAACATTATCAACCACAAATCACTCAAATCATTTTACTCTTTGTTGTTCGTCACAAAGTTATCAGCTATCTACTCTTTGTTTTCTATTTTGAAGGCAACGTTATTAGTTCTCTATCAGATTTTCTATCCTATCAGTATAATGGTCCTACAATTTATCTATCTATTGACTAAGGAAGCAATTTTAATCATCATTTTTCATCAAACAGGAAAATTTCCTAAATGCACAATTCTGTTGCCCATATGCCCTAAAAACCTAGATGCGCTAAAGTTTTTCTCATATGCGCTAAACTATTTCCTCGATGCGCTAAAATTCTAGATGCGCTATTTTATTCTGCAGATGCACCACTTTATCTCTCATATTCGCAACTCTATCAATTTTGTAACCCTAGACCTGGATGTGCAACTCTGTGCCCTAGATGCGCTACAGAATTGACCTAGCCGATTCTCACCTAAATGCGCTACTCTATCTATCAGATGCGCTAAAGGATCCATTTTTACCCTATTCCTATATGTGCTACGACATTTCCTATATGCGCTAAAGGATTTGTCGAATGCGCTAAAAATTGTCCTATATGCGCTAAAACATGCGGAAAAAATGCAATCCGATTTCAAACAATTCAAAAATTGATCTAAAATGCAAAATTTGACAACATAAATGATTGGAATCACTCACCGGTGGTCCATACGCCGCTGGTCTCTGGTATCATTGTGCTCACTCGAATCTATGCCTGTGCACTAGGATCTCCATCTCACCAAGTCACTATCAGAGCTCAATTTTTACTGTAGCGGCAGGGTGAAAATGACACTTCATTTTACCCCTTTTACCTTATAAGGGTCTTTTAGGGTGAGAGTTAATGGCATTTTCTATTTTTCATCCTATTTTTCACTGGGCCATCATACACATCATCTATCAGGAGCTAAATCACTGTTTCCCTATCACTATCAACCTCATCTTCCATGATTTATCTCTCGAGGGGGCATCATTGACATCAAAAATCAAAAACATGCTCCCGGGGGCAAAATGTGTCATAAAATGAATTCATGTCTATAATCCACAATTAATTAAATATTTATTATTTAATTAGTTTTCTAAAAGTCCTCTACATATGATTAAATTTAATTAATTTAATTATATTGTTCATTCATCTTATTCTTCTTCCATAATTAAATAAATTTATTTTATTTAATTATTTTCATATGTCCACTTAATTAATTAAATAAATACATTCTATTTATTTAAATTAATTATCACGGTTTGAATTTAAAATTAAATCTTTTTGATTTAATTAAATTTAAATCTCTTTTTCTTCTATTTTAATTCTTCTTCTAATTAATTAAATGTTTCATTTAATTAATTTCATAAAGTGATTTAATTAAATAAATCTTATTTAATTAAAATATCTGTCTTTCTTTCTAAATCACAGTGGGTATTTTATTTGATTGTGAAACCATTTTGCCCCTTTTACTCACATCATAATTAAATATTTTATTTAAATATGAGATCTTCTACTTTTTTCAAAAATCCTGATTAAAGCTTTCTTCTTATCACAAACTTTTTTTGCTTTAAAAGCTTAATTAAAATATTTAATTTAATTAAGAAAAGCTGAATGTCATCCACAAATAAATAATTGAATTTTTTAATTCATTATTTATCATCTTTTAAATCTTTCTTTTATTCTTTTAAAGAAAGATGATTTCTTATCCTCTTATCTTTTTCCTCTTTCATAAAAATAGAAAAATCTTGTTTCTCTTCAGTTTCATCTTTCTTCAGCCATTTGATCTGCCAGGAATTATCACAACCATTAATCAAGGCGGTAATCAAAGTCATTTGAAAAATCTATATAAATATATGTGTGAATCAAGCATTGGTAATAGGCAATTAATTAGAGTTCATGCATTTAATTCATTTAGTATTCATTTAGCATCTGTTGTTTCAAGTTCATTAGTTTAAATCCATTATCATAGCTTAATCTTGCATCATCATATCAAAATCTAGTTTCTTTAGGAGGCAGGTTTGTTGAGCCTAGCCTACGATCTGAGAACAAATGCTGGAATCGAAAAAAACACTAAAGATAGAGGATGATAGGACGATAATCAAAGCAGAATACTAAGTTTGCATTTCTCTACTTTTTTATATTCTGTTTCGATATAATGTCTTATTGGTGTGCTTAAATAGTATTTTATTTTAACTCATTTTACACATATTATTTTGACCACACAAGCAATACCTTTAGTGAATCCAAACTTTAGTAGATATTTGTCCAATCTAGCGTACTAGCCTCTGGGGGCTTGTTTGAGTCCATACAAAGCTTTCTTCAATCTGCAAACCATATCTTCATTATTTGTTACCTGAAATCCATCTGGTTGTTCAATGTACAATTCTTCTTCTAGTTCCCCATTCAGAAATGCAAACTTTACATCCATTTGGTATACTTTATAGTTCTTATAAGCAACACAAGCAAGAAATAATCTTACTGCTTCAATTCTAGCAACAGGGGCAAAGGTTTCTTCGAAATCAATACCTTCCATTATCATTATTCTGGTAGCATCCAGAATTGTTCTATTCTTTATTTTTGCAACTCCATTCTATTGAGGGGTTCAAGAAGAAGATAATTGTCTTTTAATTCCATGTTCTTCACAATAAGAATTGAACTCTTTTGAAATAAATTCTCCACCTCTGTCAAATCTCAGGCACTTAATTTTCAAACCTTTTTCATTTTCTGCCATAGCCTTCAAACTTTTGAACTTGTCCAATGCTTCACACTTTTTTCTTAAAAAGGAAACCCAAATCATTCTAGAGTAATCATCAATGACCAACATAAAATACCTTTCTCCATAAATACTTCTAACTCTAGAGGCACCACAAAGATCAGTATGTAGCAGTTCTAGCACATTATTTGAATGAAATTGTTTGCTCCTAAAGAAGACTCTAGTTTGTTTACCCATTTGACATTCTTGGAAGATTACATTAGTAGGCTTCACTAACCTAGGCAGATCTCTTACTACTTGAGTAAAACTTATCTTGATAATGTTGTCAAAGTTTACATGATACAACCTCCTATGCCACAACCAACTTTCATCTATTTAAGCAATTAAGAAACTTCAACTAGCAGTATTCAGGTAAAAAATATTATCTTTAGTTTGCACACTAGTAGCAATCATGTTTCTGGAACTCCCATGAATCTTGCATTTTCCATTCTTGAACTGCAATCATATCCCTTGTGTACCATCTTTCCAACACTTAACTAGTTATGCTTTAGGCCTTCAACATAGAGAACATCATCAGTGTTTTCCTTACCACCAAGGCTAATAGAACCTCTTCCACGAATCACACAAATATTGTTATCTCCAAATCTTACAACCCCACCGTCATACTTCTCTAAACTCACAAACTTTCATTTATCAACAGTCATATGATGTGAGCATCCACTATCAATGACCCACTCATCTTTCTCCTCAACTCGGGCTGCAAGAGCTTTCTTATCTTCAGTAGATTCAGTAGGCATAGGTTTATTTTCAATGGTAGCAATGAAAGCCCATTCATCTTCATTTCCATTATCTTTATCAAACTCATCATCAGTTACTACTTCTTCAGCAAAGTAGCATTTCTTTTGGAATCTAGGTTTTCTAGGCTTAGACCTAGGAACTCTTTCAGGACATCTTGGTGCAAAATGAGCTATCTTACTACATGAAAAACATTTAATAGACAAGAAATCTTCATACTTACCTTTTCCTCTTCCTTCTTGTTTTGCAATCAATGCTTCCAGTTCTTGTACTTCTCTTTCTTTTTCTTCGAGTTGTTTCAGTTCTTCATCATATTTAAATATCTTTCTAGAGCTCTTCATCCTTTTCCTCACTCATTGAACCACTGACACATTTAATACCTAGCACTATTTCATTTACTCTCTGCATAAAATGAGTAATATTTTCATCTTCACCCATCTTCAAATTCTCATACTTTCCTTTTAAGCTCTGCAGTTTAGCCATCTTCACCTATGTATCTCCTTCATACAAAGTTTCCAGCTTCGTCCAGATCTCATGAGATTTATGCAAACCTATCACATTATCCATCTCCAAATCTGTTAGAGTGCTCACCAATGCTTCCATAGCTCTGGTATTACTCTCAGCATCTTTGATTTCATCAGCAGAGGAGGGATCATTCTGAGGAATAGTATATTAATCTTTTGTAATCTTTCAATAAGCATCACCAATGCACTGTAGATGAAACTGCATCATGACTTTCCATAGTGAGTAGTTGGTGCCATCAAATCTAGGACTGTCCTTCTTGAATGTAGCCATCCTACATCACCTCAAGCTGTAAGACTTTTTCAGAGGAACAAGCTCTGATACCAATTGTTGGCAAAACAAGGACATACAACTGAGAGGGGGGGTGAATCAGTTGTCCCAAAAATTAAAACCTTTTCTAACTTAACTTATCCTTAATCAAAAATCTGATGAATGAAAAATAAGCTATAAGCAATTAACACATTAGAGAGATAAAGAACACCAATATTTTTTTTACGTGGAAACCATGTTAGGGGAAAAATCATGGTGGATGTTAGTCCACAAGATTATACTCTACTAAAATTATAATGAAAACAATAAGGGGTATACACATGCATTCAAGCACACTACCTAGAGCTCACTTCTCAATTACAGAAGAGGACTCACTATCCAACAATAGGGTTTGGATTAAAAATATGGAGGGTATTAACTGAAAAAATAGCTTCTTCACAAGCTTGATTATAGTTCCAATTAAGCTCAACACTTCTTCACACTTCACACAATCTTCTTCACACTCTGCTCAATAAAGATATTCACACGTACACACATCGAAGCACATGAAGCACACTTTCCATCGATCACACAATCACTCTTATATATCCGCTACAAGAGATTCCATCATAGCTTAGTCGGCCAAGAAAATAAAATGTATTTGTAATGTTGGCCAAGATTTACATTTAAATTTTTAATGCGTATCCACCAAGGTTGGCCACAACATAGTGGAGACCCAAATTAATATCTCCAACAAAAAAATTACTTAAATTAATTTCACCTTAAGGATCCACAACATGCTATCACCAACATGTCATCCAGAAACATGAAAAATCGAACATGCGCACAAAGATCTTCAACCACGAGCTCACCGATTAATGTGGACGTACCACAAAGATAAAGAATAAACTAGATACATTTGAGAACACCAAGAAACAATAGAGAAGCATCCACAACAACTAAGATTACCAAAATCACACAACCTTCATTCAAGAAGACTAACAGAGACCACAGAAACACTGTTAGACCACAACATACTCAAAACTTCACGCAGACCTCTGAAACTTTTGGTAGATGATCTAGACATACTCAAAAATAAACCCTTTAATCCACATTAGCTAATCATTTACGTATAGAACAAAATGCCTTCATGAGCTACAAAGTTCCACTAGGAACCTGAAACACTTTTCCTTATAATTTTCTCAATATCCTCGACATATACAACAATAGATACACCAAATGCTAATAGTGTTGACATCAATGACAACCACATATCAGAAACACATCCAACAATCTTCCAAGATACCCTAGTCTGATTTCTCCATAAATTAGGCACTAGAACTACATAGGACTTAGGTTTTATTGAAAGGTTTTTGAAAAGTTTCTTGTAATGATTGGAAATGTTTGGGAAGACCCTATTTGACATGTTTGGAGCTTTGGTATGAATATTTGGAGCCTAGAGCGCAAGAACAATATTTCTAACTAGCCTAACCTGTCAATTAAGCCTAATTGAGACTAGGATAGTCAGATTTTTGAGTCATCCTTTCCAAAGAAACCTTGACCCATTTTGAGATATGTTTTAAAGGAGCCAAAAGGGTATTTGAATGTGTTTGAAATTGAGTTAACAATTCTACCCTAGTATTTATTCTCCATTAGACCATTTTGGAGTACTACAAGGCCTAGTGGCAGTTTGTGAAGGAAGTCACCTTGTTTGATGTGTGAATGCTCTTGAATTGCAAAGTTTGTTTATTTGAGACTGTGTTGATATCTTCCACCCTGCTCTACATCAGTTGTTTATGGGATCTTAATCCTAGGTGCTTGATCACCCCTCTTGATTGTTGTCATCTCATATTACTAGCATTGGTACACTTAAACCCCTCTTGATATGTGTTTGTCTAATTTAGTGTGAGTTTGAAGCAAGTTCATCCTCTCACTAAAGTGGGGGCTAAATGGTGTCATGAAAAAGTATCTCTTCTACTTTTCCTAACTTGTTTGCACCCTCCTTGTGAGTTAGGATTAATGTTACCTTGATTTAATGTTGTAATGTGGTTACCAAATTCACATTAGGTCTTGGACCCTTATGAACTAATGGATTTAAACAATACCTTGGTAAAGTGTTGTGAAGTGTTGTAACTCACTTTCACACTTTTATAAGGTCTTATTAATTAATTATACCTAATATAAACATTTTTTTAACATTAATCTTTCCTTATTTAAACTGTTGTAAAGTGTTGTAACACACTTTCACACTTTTCTAGGCTTGTCATTAATAATTTTTCTTTCTTATGCTTTAATTGGACCTATTTTACATCCACAAGCCTCATTTATTGCATCATTTTGAGGATAATCCTAACACCAATCATCAACCAATCATAATTTAGATGTTTTTGGTTTGAATGGCCCAAATTTAGTGATTTGGGACTCATTCACCACCTTGGGTGAATAGGTCCCACCTATGTATTTTGGTCCCAAACCGGATTTCAAAAAATTTTAAGCACTTTTGATTTTTGGTCCTATTCATTATGTATAGTGGGACTAATTTACCACCTTGTGCAAATGAGTCTTGTGTGGCCCAAAATCAAAATTAATTCAAATTTCTAATAGTATTTTATTCTCCTAGATTTGATGTCGGCTTGTAGTGTTGTAATTTTAGGAATTATTACATAATTGAGTATAAATACAAGGTTATTTCTCTCATTTTCACCCCAAGAATTCAAGTTTTCATTCTCATAGAAATTTTGAGTTCACAAGAAATTCACAAGAGTACTAAAGAGTGTTCAAGGGCAGATTATCAAGCATTTTACAACATTCTTCAAGCATCAATCATCATGTCAAGATTTCACGCATCATGTTTGTTATTGTGCTAACAATTGTTGCATAAGGTTTGTGATTCAATCAAGTGTTTCATTCATGATCAAAAACATTCAAGCTAGAGTCAAGAACTACATCCATTGCAATCATTTCAAGTATATTTGCAACACCTTATTGCTAGGGTTTGGTGAGTTGCAACATTATTATTTTTTCATTCATCATTCTCATTTATTATTTGATTTTACTTCAAGGATTGATTTCCAAAATGGGGTTTGACCAAGGTAAACCCCTATCCACTAACCCAACAACATTTTTTCTCTCTCATTTGTGTGTGATTTGAAGTTCTAGGTTGCATATTTCCTAAGGAGGAAGATTGGAGAAAAATTGCAAATCATTAAAAGTTTTCAAAGTTGTCATCAAGCCTTGGAGAGCATTGGAGATCACCTATAGGTTGCAAATCAGAGACTCGGATCTAGAAACCAAACAAGAAGGACATAGCAGATAGAGAAGAGTAGGATCAGCCTTTGAAGTTGGAGAAAAGCTGAACTAGACTGATTCGCCACTTCTGGCGAATGAGTCCTAGTTCTAGTCAATTTTTAGAAACTTATAGATTCAGATACCCTTTTTTCCAAAACCTATTCCTCCACAATTTTCCAAAAATTGGACTAATTCTCCTAGCTTGGTGAATGAGTCCTAGTAATTAGTAAAAAGAAAATTTCCAATGTTCTAGACCTCCATCCAGCCTTCTCCAGATTTCCAGGTGCACACATTCTATTTTGTAGTTTTTTGTTTCATTTCATTCACTTTCTTAGGTCATTTAGTATTGCTTTCCATTCAACTAGGGTTTAGTGTTGCATCTTGCATTTCATTATCTTTTCCAAGTTTAAAATTAGTGGTGAACCCCTCATTAATATACTTTTAGCCCATAGGACAACCAGATTGCAAGGTATATTTCTCTTTTGCATTGAGATCTCTAGGGTTATCCTTGAGTGGAATGATCTTGAAAGTAGGTGTGATAGCACTTAAACACCATTTCATCACCCCTTTTTTAATTGGTTATGTACACTAGAAATAAGAACATTATAAATTCCATTCAAATTATAGTAATTGGGGCTATCTATAAAAAATATGATGAGGCATCCAAAGAATCATCCAAGACATCAAACAGATAATGTGTAACTGGATCTATTAGAGGTTGGTGGCACCAGAGGATGGAGGAATTTCTATCATATCATGTGAACTTCTCACTTTGAGATGGTTTTTTACATTCAAATTTTTCTTTCTTTCTTGCACACTTTCTTCTTTTGGTGTTGATGGAATTTCAAGAATACATGTACTATGAAGTTTGGTTTTTGGATATAGGTAAGGGATTTTGTGTTGAACTCAATATGGATTTTTGTCCAATGAGTTTACAAGACTATGATCAAGAATTATACCCTTATGAGGGTTATCAAACAACTTGATGGTGCCATATGTTTATAGAGCTTAATATAGATTGTTGTCGAATAATTTAGGAATTAGTGATTCAAGATTTTGAAAAAATGTTATTCTAAGAACATGATAATTCAACTTGAAGCTACAACCTTTTGACGGTCATGCAGCAACTTGATGGAGTTTCAATTGATTCCATATTTAATTCTTGAAAGGAATATTTTATCAAGAAAGTATATTTATTTTGTAATGAACAAGCTTTGTTATGTAAACCTTAACAGGTGGTCCCTTAGCAAGGTGAATTCTATGGTTTCAGGAATACATTTATAGGAATAATGTAATAATGGGGGAATATTTGAGTATATTATTATAGTGTCTATTATAGGTAGTTATTGCAATTACATAGTTGTAGTTATCACAACTATAATTGTGTTTCTACCTATCCATGTTTAGATTCGCCTTTTGTGCATCAATGATCAATGAAGAATTTACCCTCTTCAATAATAACCGTGTATTAAATTATACCAAGAATCCCTATCAAAATAAGTAGTTCATAATGAGCTTGAAATAACCTTCTAGAGTGTCAAGTAAATATTGTAAACCAAGGTCATAGAGGTCATAATGGCCATTGAAATGTTTTACAATAGTTATTGATAATTGTGATTTTTATTCACTTAATTTAAATTTGAACAAATATAAAACATTTCCTTATACAGTAATGGCATATCCAATGTTATTATAGAAAAAATAGCAATATTACATAGCCTTTAAATATATTTATTAGGAAAGGTTGGTATCTTCCATCTATTAAATCCTCACAAAGACATATAAACATGGCCTTCCTAGGTAATAGAAAAAATATCCTATAGAGCCAAAAGAATGTGTGATTAAATAAACTACCAATGTGGTTGGGAAATAGAAAGCCATCAAATAGCATACTCAATAAAAAATTATGAATTGTAATGAGCATTATTTACCAATACATATTAATTTCCATTCCTTTCACTTATCAAAGTTTTTCTCTTTATTTAACCCATGATCCTTCTATAAAAAAATCACAATGATGTAGTCCCTAATGGATTAATTATCCAAAAGATATTAAATCTATTCATTGTATAAAGCCTCATTTCAAATAGAACATCTCCCACTGAAATAGCTCCATGCAATAGTTTTAAAAGATGTAATTTTCCTATTTACTGGCTATTTTATAATTATCAAATAATTTTCCCATTTATCTTACCTCTTATTTTCTATTTGTTCTCAAAACCCTTTAAATTGAAAACTCACTTTACAAATTATTATTATGTAACTCATATATAAATGAACACAAAAAATAAAGGTTATGCAATAAGGATTTCATGTCAATTTTGTCAATGCTACAATTATCCAAAATAACTTGGATTAGAAGGAAGATAAAAAAAACACTTACAAAGATGGGAAATTAGAATTTAGAAACAATAACCCATTCAGGAAGAAATTCACTAGAGACTATAATAGTCTGATTCACAACTATAAACCAAATAATAATATTGATATTATGACACAAATGATTGAGTAAATGAATTAAAGATATATATAAACTACAAATAATGAAAATGTGTGTGCATTAGTTGAATATGGTACTATAGAAGAGGGGGATTCGCTACTCATGAGTTCTTTTCATTCAGAGAGCCTCACGGGGTGAACTTCCCTAAACTACCTCAAGGAACAACGCGGAAGTTTCAGAGATCCGAAAGAGGTCACTGAGATTTTCTAGACAAACTAACAAGCTCTTGGCCAAAGGACATCAACATAGAAAATGCATGAAAGTGTGGTGCGTTGGAGTCTCAGAGGCGCACTGGCATCTCATACAGACCAGAAAGTGACTTTATCTCATAAAATAGAAAAGTGAATGCTTCTACTCGAACTGCTAAGAAATCTTAAAATGTAGGAAAGTGATAGAATTGAAATAGAGTGAAGTAAAACTAATAAAGATAAGAAGAAAGGAAACAAATACTTACAACCACGTGAGTGATGAAGCCACCACCAAACAAATTTCTTCAAAACCTGCACATATAATATTTGGAGAGAATGTTGGGGCTATATAGGGGTTTGATTTTGGTGTTCCCACCTCCACAGATAGCCAAGATAGAAAAAGAGAGTGTAACCGAAATGGAAAAACCGTGTGGTTAAATCAAAACTTGCTCAGGAGTAGAACCTGCACCACCAAGTAAGCGTGCGATAAAAGAAAACCTTGCTCAAGGAGGAGAACCTGTGTCACAAAAGAGGTGATAAAAGAAAACCCTTCTCGAGGAGGAGAACTTGTATCATCAAGTAAGTATGCAAATAGTAGGGGATATGGAATCCCAAGATGCTCACAAGCATGAAAATGAGGGAGATGAAGTTGCAAAGGGTATTATAAGCGTAGCTTGAGAATGTTTGAAGCTACTACAACAAGTTTTATGAAGCTATGCAAGAAAAAGCTAAAGTGTAGAAGGCTAGAGAGAAATTAGAAGTGGAAGAAGTCGCAAATGAAGTGAAAAGAGTTCTTTTAAGAAGCAAAAGAAAGCTTCCCAGGCGGTTATAGAGAATCCTGAGCCGTTTCCACCAACAAACTTAGCTGACAAGTGGAAAACATGCTCAGAAATGGTCATTTGAGGGTTGACATGTCAAACAATGCTAGCACAACACGCAAACATCTACGCAGCGTGCTAGTGTCTGGACACGTCACACCATAAAACAAAATGAACAGGAAAAGCATAGAGTTCAACAAAAAGTTAACACGCAAGGGTGGCTACTAAAAAGGGGTGATGGAGCATCCTGTGAGGGAAAAGGGTTGATGCAAGGGTTAAAATGAGCCTACTCAAGATGCTAAGGGAATGGACATTAAAGAAAAAGCAAGAATGTATGCAAAATTGTGAGGGATGCAATTTTACTCTTATACTTTTTAACCCCACTTTAGCAGGCATATGAATCTACATTAATATGCATGCTAAAGGAAATCTACTAAACATAAATAACATCATATGCCAAAAGGATACTGTAGAGGAATCAGACAACTCTTCAAACTGTAGAAGTATTCCCCCAGTCTGAAGATCTACAAAACCAATACATTAGACAAGAAAAACCTACACCAGATAGCAATGTTAGAACATAAAAAGCTAAAGGATTCGAGTTAGTAAAGTAAAGAGACCTCGATGTGGAAGGTTGTCTCAATACTATGCATCATCCCTGAATTAAGAAATTATGCATAGAAGAATTCTAAGGTGAAGAGAGGAAAGGCATATACTCAGGATGAAGAAAATGTAGATCTCTTATCCGGTATATGCAAGTTGAGAAGAGAGAGATAAAAATGAAATGAATGCAAGAATGATAAAAGCAATCCCTGCTCGAGGAGGAAAACTTGCATCATAGAGTAAAAGTGATAAAAGCAATCCCCGCTCGAGGAGGAAAACCCATATCACAAAGTGTAGGTGATAAAAGCAATCGCTCGAGGAGGAAAACCCATATCACAAAGTGTAGGTGATAAAAGCAATCCCGCTCAAGGAGGAAAACCTATATCACAAAGTGTAGGTGATAAAAGCAATCCCCGCTCAAGGGGGAAAACCCATATCACTAAACATAGGTGATAAAATCAATTGCCGCTCAAGGAGGAAAACCTGTATCACCCAATGTAAAGGAGATCTACAGGTACTCAGTCCTGCAGAGAGGTATCCCCCAAGATCTCTCACATGGAGGAAAAAAAAGGAAGGTGGACTCTACAGAGTCAGAAGCAATGACATGTCTACCCACGAATAGAACATGTTAGGAAGAAGCCATGCAAGAAAATAAGTGGACAGTCACACAAACCATCAATAGATTGGAAGGTTTTCAAAGGGATCCCTTAGGAACCCTTCAAAAGAAGAGGGTTCCACTCAAGGGACCACTGTTTGAGAAGTGAGTTCTAGTTAGGCTACCCCCAAGCTAGATGTGAATGTATGAAATAGGACTAGTCAGGCTACCCCTAAGCTAGATGCAAAAGAATCGATTTGAGATAAAATATTTCAAAGGGGATCCCTTTGGAACCCTTCAAAAGGAAGAGGGGTCCACTCAAGGGATGCTTCATTTGAGAGATAGAGAAAGGAGAGGGGGGCCCTTAAGAAGGACAAACATCTCTGGAATGAGCTATTACTTTCCCCAACATATAGGGGAGGAGAACTATACAAGATTCTTAGAACAGGATAGAGGTAAACCTCGATATCACTTGTTAAGCAAAGAAAAGGCAGGTGTATCAATCAAACAAGAGTTTGATGGCACCTAAATCACAAAGTTGTTGTATTTTTTCCTTCAAGGCCTTACATTCACTAGTGGAATGACTAGGCACTCAATGGTATGCACATAAAGAATGTTTATCATGCTCATGAGATTTCTTGCGTGTAGAAGGAAGAGTGATTACACGGGTTTTTAGAAGCCATAGCAAAATACACTCTTGCTCAGATAAAGGATGAGAAGCAGGAAGCAACCCTTTCTCTTGTGGTGAAAGGTTTGACTTCTCATAAGAAGAACAAGAAGGCACGAAGATAGAAGAAAATGGAGGAAGAATCTTTTCAATAGAATGAAGTTGAGAAGAATTCATGTCACTCAACCATAGCTTCTGTTTAGATCATTCCTTCAAACAACCAAGTCCCAAAGTATGCTTATGGGGTGTGAATTCTATAGGGACTTGAATGCCTTGTTCGTTACACCCACAACCTTTATGCTCATAGCCATATTTATAAACAAGATTAAAGCTAGGGCCATAACGTGTTTTCAAATCTTGAAAAGGAGGGTCCTTATAAAGACCATTATCCCAACACCGGGACCACACTCCTCTATGGGATCACCATCATTCTTATTAATAGGACTGCCAACACTATCCTCTTTAGCTGAAGCATAATCATCTTCCTTAGAAGGAGGATCAATGATAAGAACATTACAATTCACATCCACATTATCTTGTGATGTAGAATAATGACCATTTTCGATAGCAGGTTTGGATGATGTTGTCGAAAGGTCTAAGTGGATTGGGTCGACTTTATATTCTTGAATAAAGGAATCTGTAAAGTCTAGAGAACCCCAATCATGACCAAGACATGCATTCCTTTGAGAAGGGATGGATTTATAATTTCTTGCTTCAGAAGGATCTTCCTTAAGGACATTTATCTCAAGAGTATCCTTTGTAGTAGGTACTACTAGAGTAAACATTGACACACTAGAAGACACTGAAGGAATAAGAGTAGGCATAACCGAAGCTTGACCAATAGCTGCCATCTCACATAAGTGCATAGCATTAGGGTTAGACCTGACTATGATTACTCGATCATTATAAATGAACTTAATAGATTTATGCAAGGTAGATGGGACTGCACCCATAGCATGAATCCATGGTCTACCAAGAAGAAGGGTATATGGTAACTTCTCTACCATAACATATACAAGGATGGGTACAATAACAAGTCCAAGCTACAAAGGTAAGACTATTGTACCTAGAGCTTGTCACCCAACATTATCAAACCCACGAATAACAACAAAAGAAGTATTAAGAGAACATGGATCGATATTAATCTTATGAAATAGATCAATACTACATACATTGAGCGCCAAACCGGCATCAACAAGAGTACGTCTAATGCCAATTTTTTTAATGTTAACTATAATCATTAAAGGGTCTGCTTGCTTCTCTACTTCTGGAGACAAGATCTCTTATGGATAAAATGTAATATTCAGTGAATCTGCATGAATATACACCATCAATGTATCAACATCTACCAGCCTAGCAAAAGAAGGAAAGAGGATACTTTGCAATGCTTCCTGAAGCATACCTTGATAAACCAGAGCAGACTGAAGCAAGTCCCATAGTGAGATCTTATCCAGAGGAAACCAAGGTTTCTTGGCAAGATCATAATCACTAGGTGCTTTAGTTGTAGGTTTAGGAGCTAAAGGAAGACTTGGTCATATATTCATTCCATTCTCATAAGTATGGGCTACCGCTCTGTAAGAGGGAGCCTTGGAAAGATCAAGAGAGTTACTATCAATTGGAATACCACTAATAGAACAAACCCTTTTAGGAGAAGGACTAGCTGGATTCATGTAAATGACCAGTTTCTTAGGCCTTTGAGAGGTAGCAAAGACACATACTGCATTTACAGAATCATCACAGCTAGTAGAACAATTATTTTAATACATATTCTCAACATCAATCCAAACAAGATCAAATGTGGAATAATTATTTAAAGAAACATTCTCAAAATTGATCCAAGGAGAATCAGATGTGGAAGGAGGTTCATCGTTCACTAATGCATCATCTCTAGAAGAGAGTGCATTGGAATGAAGATATGACTCATCATTCGCAAAGGCAATGTCTCTAAAAGAGAGTGCATTGGAATGAAGGGAAGACTCATCATTC
Source organism: Sequoia sempervirens (assembly GCA_007258455.2). NCBI lineage: Eukaryota > Viridiplantae > Streptophyta > Pinopsida > Cupressales > Cupressaceae > Sequoia > Sequoia sempervirens. The sequence continues at coordinate 16,413 of VDFB02160055.1, forward strand.
ACAAATGCAACATCTCTAGAAGAGAGTGCAATAGAATGAAGAGTAGACTCATCATTCACAAATGCAACATCTCTAGAAGAGAGTGCATTAGAATGAAGAGAAGGTAGAGTAACATTAAGAAAGGTATCAATGATTTCATCTTCTTACAACAAAATATCCTCTGAAGCAAGATGATTTTTATGAGAAGGATCAAAGATACTAAGTGACATGGGAAAAGCCAAGTCACTATCACATGCATTAAATGAAACATCATTAATATTTTGAACAAGATTAGATATTGAACTAATAAAAGAAGATATTAAATTCATTACAATTTTTTAGTATTTTCTATGTTTTAGTAATTCGCATTTTTGAAGGTCTTCAGAGCAGAATTTGATGTCGAAACTTGTGTTGGTCCCTAAAATTCAGCTGCAAATGGTTTTGAATTCTGAGCATTGAGTCAAAAGTTATGACCCCACTAAGTAGGGGTAAATAGATTGCTAGTTCTTCAAAGAACACTATTCTTCATGTCGGGTTCACCAAAATGTAAAATAGGGGGATTCGCTACTCATGAGTTCTCTTCATTTAGAGAGCCTCACGGGGTGAATTTCCCTAAATTACCTCAAGGAACAATGCAAAAGTCTAAGAGATCTAAAAGAGAAGGTCACAGAGATTTTCTAGACAAACTAACAAGCTCTCGGGGAAAGGATGTTAGAACAGAAAATAGATGACAGTGTGGCGCATTGGAGTCTTAGAGGCACATTGGTGTCTTGTATGGACTAGAAAGTGATTTTATCTCAGAAAATAGAAAAGTGAATGCTTCTACTCGAATTGCTAAGAAATCTTAAAATGCAGGAAAGTGACAAAATTGAAATAGAGTGAATTAAAACTAATAAAGATAAGAAGAAGAAAGGAAAGAAATAATTACAACCACGTGAGTGATGAAGCCTCCACCAAACAAATGTCTTCAAAACCTACACGCACAATATCTGGAGAGAATTTTGGGGCTATATAGGGGTTTGCCTCGGTTAAACCCTCATTTTGGTGTTCCCACCTCCACGAACAGCCAAGATAGAAAGAGAGAGTGTAACTGAAAAGGAAAAAGTGTGTGGTTAAAGAAGAACCCACTAAAGAGTAGAAATCGTCACCAAGTAAGTTTGTGATAAAATAAAACCCCACTCGAGGAGGAGAATCTGTATCACAAAAGAGGTGATAAAAGAAATCCCCGCTCAAGGAGGATGCTCACAAGCATGAAAATGAGGGAGATGAAGTTACAAAGGGTGTTATAAGGGTAGCTTGAGAGAGCTTGAAGATGCTACAACAAGTTGTATGAAGTTGTGCAAGAAAAAGCTAAAGTGTAGAAGGCTAGAGAGAAACTAGAAGTCGAAGAAGTCATAAATGAAGTGAAAAGAGTGCTTTTAAGAAGAAAAAGGAAGCTTCTTGGGTGGTTACAAAGAATCTTGAGCCATTTCTATTGACAAACTTAGCTAACAAGTGGAAAACATGCTCGAAAATGGTCATCTTAGCATTGGAACATGGTAGGTCATCCACGCGACACATGGATGTCCACGTAGCGCGCTAGTGTCCGGACATGTCAAACTACAATACAATGCGGACGAGAAAAGCACAAAGTTCAACAAAAAGTTAACAAGAAAGGATGGCTACTGAAAAGGGGTGATGGAGCATCTTGAGAGGGAAAAAGGCTGATGCAAGGGTTAAAATGAGCCTACTCAAGATGCTAAGGGAATGGACACTAAATTGAAAGCAAGAATGTATGCGAAATTGCTAGGGGTGCAATTTTATGCTTATATAGGTACAACGGTCTCCTGTCCCTAATCTGCCATTCTCTCTTAGATGATAGTCTCACTCTTCAAATGAGGGGGAAATATTTCTCCATGTTCTTAGAGACCACAAATATAGTACTTGCTCCATATAATCATTCATAAATAATAATCACTAATTAATAATATCATATAATTAATGAAGTAAATATCAGATCATATCATTAATAAAATTCTAAATTTCCTTTAAATCATTCACATAGTCAAGTAGATACATTCAACTTCAATAAATTCAAAATGTATATCAATTATAATCATCTAGTTTGTATAGCCAAAATTGGTCTATCACAAAATCATACTTTTTAAGTGGGTAGCATAACTCATGCAAAGAATTGATAAAGGAATTATATATATAAATTAGTTTGTGGTACCTTTCATGTTGAGTGATAAGTTTTATCCACTAGTAGTATGCAAAAAATTATATTTTCAATTCCCTTAAAAACTTCTTTAAATCACTAAAATTATTCAAATAAATATGCCTCTAGTTTCCAAACCTAGCTATTCAAAATTATAGTTTTTATTTAAATTCCATTCTATTTCATGTTCTCATAGTTAATATGCAAGTTGAAAGGGATTCCATGTTGCATGGGATAATGTATGATTATGGAATTTTTATACATTGGTTACGTAGACATGCAAAATTCACATTATGCATTCGATCAGATTCGGTCAAATTAGCTCTTACATTAGGCAAATTCATCACTTTCATCCATTCATTAAATAAGTTCATTTATCAAATAAATCTTAGCATTCAACCTTCATCTTGCATTATCCACTTAATTAAATAAATCAAAAATCCATTTAAATCAAATCTTAAATCATTTTCCAAAGTCCAAAAAGTCAAATCAGTTAATCAACATTAATCAGCATATCATCATTAAATTAATCTAATCCTAATCTAAGGCTAATCCCATCCCACTTGCACAATAAATCAATTTTATTGATTTATTAAAACATCATTTTCTCTCAACAATGACAAGTCAAACAGGGCATTTATTGCTGTTTTTCCTTGTCCCCCTCTCAGCATTTATTGCAAATTTGAATTCAAAAGTTCCCCCTCTTGGGCACTCTTCCCAAATCTTGCACACACATCCATCAATCACATGGTGACAAGTGTCCTTCTATCATTGGCTTGATTTTTATCCCACATTGGTCCCTCTTCAACAATCTTAGCACTTGATAATCTATAAATGAGAGGCTTCAACATTGAGCAAATCCTCCACAATCTTTATGCAAAGTCACTCTCTTCACATGGAGATCTGATTTTGTTCATCCACTTCACAATCCTTCACAACTTTTATGCAAGGTTACTCTCTTAATTTGAGAGCTCATCTTGCTCATCACTCCACCATATCCATAGCATTTTATCATTCGGCTTATCAAAAAGGGGTTGGGAAAGGGCTACTTTCCACATCAAAGTAGCACCAATCCCCCTATGAGATAGTGTTTGAGTAGTTTAGGAATGGATGTCATGCTTATGTTGCTTATGATTTTATGTTAGTTTGATGTCGTTATTTCCTTTATGCTTGCTCAATAATTTCATAGGGAGAGGGATTATCTCATTTATTCAACGTTGACAAATTTATGCCATATTTGTCAATCATTTGATAAATGAAAGGTTTTACCTCTCACATATGGCGCTAGAAGGAGGGCATGAACCTTCGAAAGAGAGGTTGTATTGTCCGTAATCTTTTTTGTATTGGAGTTAAGCTTTTTAGTATTCTATGTTTCTGCCTATATCACGTACATTTGCACCAAAGATAGCTTTCAATCCTTATGACTCTGATAAAAGTGTCTTTTAAGAGTAGACAATGTCTCAATAAGAGCATATCGTGTTGATAGTTTAAATAAAAGTGTCTTTTAAATGCAGACAATGCCATTCTAAATCCATATGTTTCCTATTTTGGATTTTTGAAAGGTGGTTTGATCTAAGTTAACAACATTGTCATTGATCTAAGTTAACTTAGAAGGATTACTAGAGATTGTTGGCATCAAGAAACAATGGTGTTTTGTGTCTTTGCTGCATTTTCCTTTTACGTCTTCAAATTCAACAATCTGCAACCTCTGTCAAATGAAATAATACCCCTTGGCAACACAATGATATCACACAAAACAGAAAAGAAAATGCAACAATAATACCCATGTCTGCTGTTGCTGCGCCCATCACCATGCTTGTGTCGGTATCTACCATTTTCTGCAGATTCTTTTGAGCTACCTCTTAGCGCTGCACCTACAAACACATTATGGCGCTTTAAGAGAAGGGAGATACATATATAGATCACATAGCTGAATGTTGTGTTTATTTTTAATGTGAGGTGACATGCAAGAATGGCGCAAAACAGCAGAGTTGTATCTTCCCTATCTTATTAATCTCTCATCCTTTATGAAAAGTAGCGTACATTTATAGAGCATGCAATGGACATTTCAAAGTTTTGTATAAAGAATTCTTAACAGGGCTAATCATCTTTCTATTACTTCCATCGATATTAATGCTTTTGAAAAGGTGGAAATCTGTTACTAATAGCCCCATTACGTTTGGGATTGCCATGATGATTCGGTATTTGCTTTAGATCAAAAATTTCGCCTATCAATTACATTTGCTTGAAGATTTCAGCGGCTTTCTTTTTGTTTTTGCTAACAAATACATTTTGCGCATATCCTGCAATCTTTGGCATTCCATAGATCGCCTTTCCATGAGGCATTCTGTTAAAGCAATCCACGCGCCTTGTCTATACAGCCACATTTCTCATTTAGAAACAGGTCACGCGCCTTGCCTATGCAGCCACACTTCTCCAAATAGTTCCCACGCCATTCTAACAACAGTTCATTTGCCTTGTCTATTACTCTGAGGCATTCTGTCAACCGTTTCACATGCCTTGTCTGTGCTTTACAATTGTCATAGTGTTATCAAGTGAATGCATCAGCACAATTTTTGAATAGTCTTATCATTTAA
>VDFB02160056.1:0-44409 GCA_007258455.2 Sequoia sempervirens
TGTAATCTCAAGCATCACACAATCTAAGTGGAGTCTCGTACATTGCACTACTTTGGCCAAAGTATTATATTTAGTAAACGACTAAGAGTCATCTATCACAAACACTACTCAAGGCCAATTTGACTTAAGGCTATCTTAAAAGATGCATAGGCATTGTCCTTCAATGGATAATCTGTCATCCCAGACTAACCTACAACAATCTATTCTACTTGAAATGAATCTAACTAGCAAGAAAGTACACAAGCCCCCTCCCTTACTGGATTATCTATCCTAGGAGTAAAACAAGCTTTCCTAGTTAACTTAATAACTTAGCTGGGTGTACCTCAAGTGACTCTTGCATTCAATCAAGCCTAATAAATAATATCTAATGCAAACAGCATTCTCCTATTATGGTGATCTTTACAAACATTGTATAACATAACTAGAATGCTTCATTTTCCCTTTCACAAAAGACAAACATATTCACTTCCTATGCACAAACAGAAAGTACTTTTCAAACAACATAATAATTCTTGCAAATAAATAGTAGAAGGATATCCCATGCCTATATATGCTTTTCCCAAATTGATGACAGAGCTGCCTTCACTTATAGCTCAATCCAGCACCTCGAATGAATTCCCAATCCTTCAGAAATTGATAATTCTTCCTCACAAAATTCCCTCTTTCCACACTAAGAAACAACTAACAAATAATGATGAATTCCTTGGGTAGAATATGCCTTTCTCAAAGGTAATAGTGATCTCACAAAAATATAATTACTTGCTGCAAATAATGTTCACTCATTAATTGAATACTGGTTGCAAATATTGTTCACTCAGAAATTGAAGAATTAATGCACAAGATGATATGTATAAAGCAATCACAAAAGACAAATGACAAAAGCTAAATGAAGATTATGAGAATGAGAGAATGGTGAATGGATACGATTTAGGAGAGTTGGGTGATTATTTATAGTAAGCCCAACCTCCAACATTCCCTACAGCCATGGCATGTGAATTGACACCACTGCCATTTGAATTGTTCAACCTAGAGGTGGCGCTAAATTAAGTCTATACTCAGCATTGGACATGGTGAGTCAAATTCTAATTTTGCCAGCATTATGAAGACTGTTTCCAAAAAGCACATGGAGAATTTCATAAATCAACACCTACATAAATTGTTTTTAGAGGTGGCGCTAAACTCATAAGATGGCGGGATTTTCATATTTCAGAGAAGAAGTCAATCGTAATTCATTAACACATAGCCTTCATCAACTATCTTTTTGGTTGAGTCGATGGAATTCATTCACTGCTTTGAACTAAGTCAAGCTTCAGGTTTCAGCCTAATCAAAGCTATTTAAGATTCAAACGCCTTTCAGAATTTATCCTTGTGTATTCAATTTGCAGGTGTTGCATGATTTCTTCCAACGCAATATGTAATTCAAAGTCCAAATTTCATATCATAACTATCTCGGCATAAATAAAGCCAAAGTTCAATTCGTGAATTGAAGTCTATCAATTTGATCCTTCTGTTTAAATTGGCTCTTTTAAGCAAGTCAGAGATAATTCAATTTTCAAAGTTGAAATGATAGTATTAAATCGACTCACTATTAAATATGAATAATTCGATTTTCAAATATTTAAACTATATAATTTATATATATTTAAATTATATATATAGTATATATTCAATATATATATATATATATATATTAAATACCTCAGTATTAATATATATATGTATATTAATATATAACTTAAATATATATATATATTTACATATATATATCATAAGCCAGTCAACATACACTGACATATATATATATATATATATGTTCATATTTGAAAGTAATAATAATAATATTATTAATATCCACATTACACAGGATGTGAGTATATATACATATATATACCTGTATATACCCCTATGTACACGTATGTGTAGGTATACCATATCGATGCATCTGTATGAGCATATCCATTTGCCAACATATGCTTGTATCGATATGTATATACATATGGATACATGTATATACTATACACATGTATAAAAGTCCACATCTGATTCACTTACATCCATTTATGTTACCATCATATTGATAGGTGTGTACATGCAGTATCTTTATACATATGCATATACGTGTCATCAGATCCTCCTGACACGCATGTGCATACATATAAACATACTTCCACCTACATCTGTCCTAACCATATGATTCTAATATCACAAGATAAATCTCAGAACCTACATAGATAAACATCACTCGCAACTGCATGCAGAAGTAAACAAGACTCTTAATGCAAACATACAAGCTATGGATGACTTCCCTATAACCCAATCAAACTGACTCAATTCACTCAATCTAAAGTGGTGTGTGTATGCTCAGATAGTTTACTTTACCAATCACCCAACCAAGATCTTCTCCCGAGTGATGCTTCCCCTCCGCCTGGAGGAATGGTACATATACCTGCATCCACTGACACATGCTCACAGCAGTCAAATGTTCATAACAAAAGCAATATACATAAACATCACAGAAGTTAGTATAATCACAATTCAATAACCTTCTATTCTCATAAATGCAATATTTCACCAAGGATAACATCAATTGAAGTAACATTAAATGAGACAATCATCAAATGTGTAAACAATCATATTGATAACAAGGTACAGCATACTTTATTCATCTTCAAAATTCTCATTACAATCCATTTTACCCTATGCAGTAATAGTAAATAGTAGCTATACAATGTAACAAGTCCCAAGTCCAATTCAAATTTTAGGTCTATCGAGTTTTTGTTGAGTCAATTTTCTAAATCTGAACTATGGGTTGAACCCTCCAAGTGTCATCTATTACATATGTCAATTGACTCTATGATGAGAGAAAATTCATTGCACCACTACCAAGTTTTTGCATCAGAGTGTCAGAGTGTCTTAGATTTGAAGCTCACACCAACACTTTGTCAAGTGGGTTGTTATTGACAAGGCAAATGTTGTCTAATGTTGTTACCAACTACGAAACTCAAGATGCCACTTGGATCGCTTAGTTCCTCAAATAGCTGGAATAGGTAGAAATTAGGAGTTAATCAGTAGTCCTTAGAATCCCCCACAAAGGCCAGCATTTGAAAGTGGTTGCTTCTTGGAGGTAAAATCCAAGCACTTTTGAATGGAATGGCAGAAAGATATAGGGAGTTAACACTCTTGAATTGTTGTACAATCAAATATCATTTCCCTTGACTGACATAGTAGATGGGACAGCTGAAATAGAATGAATGAGAGAGGCTAACCCAATTTGATTCCAACGGGACTCTTTACTAAAAGACTACAGTGGCTAGGAATAAAAGCAATATATCTCCACAGATTTTTTCCTTAAGTAGTTTTGTACTCCTTTGTCTTAGGATCTAATAAGTTTAGAATTAAATAATTTGTGCCTTCCTTAGACACTATCTAGTTTATATGAATATTTGTTGTCTCTCATAGTCCTGTTGATCATTACAATCATTTGAGGGCATAATATCTGGGATGATTTCTTTATTTCAACATTTTTCTTTATAGTCTATTCTATTACAAAATTTCAACAAATGAAATGAAATAAGGGAGGCAAAAATGTAGTCCTAGAATGCACTCAGTTAAATAAGAAAGTGTCAAAGAAAAATGTTGTTTCTCCCCAAATTTAAAATGTTCTCAAACTAATTTAATGCACAAAGCACCCTTCATCTCCATACATTTTCTCTAGTAATTTATCTAGGGTGCAAGAAGAGAGAAGAAAGAGAAACCATAGTGAGCAGTTAAACTGGAAACAACCTAGAAGATAGCATAGCATTCATTACCCAAAGCTTCCATTCCTCTGAATTTCAAGTACAAGTGAGGTGAAAACAGAAAGGAAGATTTCACTAGGCATCAAAAGCTACATTAATATCATTAGAATTTAGTATTATATTTTCAGGAGAATATTTTTTCATAAGTTTGTAAATAAGCATAATTAGCAAACAAGGTTGAATACATTAACTTACACGCATACCCTTTAAACCACTATTCACCACCGCAGCAGGTAAAGACGTCAAGGCAAACGCTATTAGATATTTGAAGAAACTGGGCCAATTCTGTTGCAATAATGTAGTAAGCAATAAACAAGTCAGTAGAACTTACATCAAGTAACATTTCCAAGATATAGAATATGACTAGACTTGTACCTTTGATATGATTGCTTGTGCCGATTTTCCTTCTAATGAGGCAATCCTATCTGTCCAGTTTAATCAGAATATACATTAGACATAAATCAAAGTTTATCAATTCTGCTTGACTATAAGACATCAATAAAAAGGAAATAATTTATTAAAACATTTCCAAAATCTCTTAGTGCTCCATAATTGAATCAATCAATAAAAAACATTTTCCTTATTATTCTAATCAACACTGGTGAAATAAGAAGGTACTTAGAAATTTTTAAATTCCCAGAAAAATTATTTGAGAAAATGCAAATTGCCTTTAAGCTACATCATAGACAATAAATAATTCTTTTACATGATTAGAATTTACTATTATAGACACTAACTGATTCCAAGTTATATAAATCTTTGATAATCATTTTGTGAGTGATTGTCCTCTTAATCGGAGATTTCATCAATTAGTACTGAAAATATACAATAAGGAGCATTTACTATTCTACAACTACAAGATACATCAAAAACTTGGTCTGAGTCAAAAATTCTTTAGGGGGCCAAGTTCATGGAATGAAGAATGGAACATTTTCCTTGATCCTTTTGAAGTCTACCTATGGTTTCCTTGAGATATATATGTCTGGAGTTCAGGTTAATGTCAATGATCATGAAAGAATTATGACAGGTATTGAGAGAGAGATTCAAATTTCAAACTACTACTAGGAACCAGTTGCATTTTAACTACAGTAGTAAAATTGCGTTGCCAATTAGAAGACATAAGATGAAAACAGTAACAGAATGGAATCCAGACACCTTAGAGGTTGGCTGCTTCAATTGCAACTTTGTGTTTGCTTCTGATGCCTCTCCAAGCAACATCCATGATCTTGCCTGCATTGGTGGAGGCTATTTCTATATTTACCATCTTGAAAGATATCCCAGGAGTGGGAGATGCAGTGTTCTCTTAGTGACATTGTTTCTGTTCTAGTAGTGTCAAAGGTAGATCCAGCTTCAGGTTTTGGATGAGATAAGCATCGAGATTTGATCACCTCCAATTTTGAAAGAATTTTACATTGTGCTTTCATATAACCATATTCTACTTTTTTAAATAATGTTTTTTGAAGTTTGCATATCACTGGACATACAAGCTTTATCAATTCATTTCCAAGATGTGAAGATATCCCAACTTTCTCTATTGTTCCCAAATCTCTCTAAACGCAAGCAGTTTGTAACATACACCTCTGATTTTTTTATTTATTTTTATTTTTCAAATCCCCTGTTTGCTAGTTGCTTGTTCAATGATGTGTTTGTGTATGTTTTCCAATGAGTTTGCAAGAGTATATTGTTAAGTTTATGATCAGATTAAGTGCACAGAAAATTAATTCAAAAATCCGACACAATAACACAGCAGATACCCTGGGAAAACCACCCTCTTGAGGGAGAAAAAACCCAGCAACAATATATCACTTATATATTGATATGTAAATCCAAGAATCTCCTTTACAAAGGCCGATATGAAGGCCAACAAGAGACACTACAAACTGATGTAGATACACAGCAATAAGACTCAGCCTTATACAATTTTTCAACCTGCTCCTCTACAGAATTCGCTCTAAGAATGTGACGACTTATGATGAATCATGAACAATGAATGAATGAATGGCAAGAAGCATCATCTATATATACAATATGAAGGGAGACGTAACCATCCAAGAACACAAGTCGGCCTCACATAGAAAGGTGCGCTCCTCCATAAAATCATGTCCAAGAAGATAGTCGGCCTCATTTAGCAAATCGGACCTCTTTATTAATTCATGCCATTTCATAATTAAGCATAACAACCAATGAATGTGACTCTTCAAAGATCTCAAGTTGGCCAAGAAGCGTGCCACTTCATTAAAGGATAATCTCACAATTTAAATAGCCATTTCAGGCTAACATTTAAATTGTCTTCAATCTATGCGCAAGTCCGGAAGGAGCAGCCCGATGCTACTAAGTAACATCAACACTCCCTCTCAACTAAGGATGATACTTCTAGCTGCATAAGCCATATCACCTCAATGTGATGTCTACCACATTGGCTACAACCAAATGTGAAAAGAAGAATATCACCTAATCGTGATATTAGATATCTCCTCAACCTGATATCAACCATAATGGCTACAACCATACTATGGTGTGTACAAGTGTTCATCACTTGCGTGATGTTGTCACCTCAACATGACTTTCACAAGTACAAGATGTGTCATGGAGTCACACGCATGACATCCACCATGACTCTCTTAGAGGGTGGAAACAAGGGCTTTCACCTCAAATCTCAAGGAGAAATGCATTAACAAGGGATTTCACCTCGAACTTCTCTCCACAGAGAAGAACTCATTATAGGCTATCACTGATACTGAGTCTCTTTCTCAGTTAAGGCTGGATTCTCCACCATACCAAGCTTATCTTGAAAGTACACAAACTTTATTCTGGAGAGAGGGTTGGTGAAAATATCTATCGTCTACTCATCAGTGTTGATATACTTCAACTATATAGCCTTCCTCAATACGATATCTCTAATATAGTGGTATTTAATCTCAACATGCTTGGTTTTGTCATGAAACACAAGATTGACAGAAAGCTTCACACAACTCTGATTATCACAATGAATGATAGTAGGCTCCATTGATTGTCCAAACAATCCTGCAAGAAGCTTACGAAGCCATATTGCTTCCCGAGCTGCCATACAAGCTACAATATACTCTGCCTCTGTTGTACTCAATGCCACAGAAGACTGCTTCCTGCTACACTAGGATATCATAGCAAAACCCAAACTAAAGCAACAACCAAAGGTACTCTTCTGATCTATAACACATCCTGCCCAATCAGAATCAGTATAACCATGCAGCTCCAAGTCAACATCTAAAGAATATCTCAACCCATATCCAACTGTGCCACGCAAGTATCTCAGGATATGTTTAGCTGCAACAAGATGTATCTATCTTGGTTCACACATGAACTAACTAAGTGCACTCACAGCATAACAGATATCTGGTCTGGTGTTAACTAGATACATCAAGGACCCAATCAGTTGTCTGTACATTGTAGGATCCACCAAGTCTGAACTAGTTGCAGCCTCCTTTAATTTATGTAGGTTGGTCTCCATAGGTGTAGACATGGATTTGCAATCCATCATACCAAACCTCTTGAGTACATCGATGGTGTACTTCCCTTGACTAAGAATCATCTCATCTAGTTTCTGCCAGACTTCTAAGCCAAGGAAGTAGATAAGTCCAAGATCTTTCATCTCAAACTCAGAGGCCAACTCTTTCTTACATTTGATGATCAAGTGCTCTTCTCCAGTAAGTATCAAATCATCAACATATAAGACCAAAATCAATGCTTCACCATCAATTACCTTAAATAATAGATTAGAGTCAACATCATTCTTCAAGAAGCCCAAACTTGACAGGTACCCGATCAATTCTTTCGTACCATGCACGAGGAGCCCGCTTAAGACCATACAAGCCCTTCTTCAACTTGCAAACATGAGACTCCTTCCCATGTACCTCGAACCCATCAGGTTGCTCGATGTAAACTTCTTCCTCTATCACACCATTAGAGAAGCTGTCTTCACATCCATTTGATAAATCTTCCATCCTCTAGATGCAGCAATGGCAATGATGGTCTTGACAGAAGTGTAGAGAGCAACAAGACCAAATGTTTCTTCATAATCAACTCCCTCTTTCTGTGAAAAACCATGAGCCACAAATCTTGCCTTGTACTTCTCTATGCTCCCATCAGCTGCATGCTTAATCTTGAAGAGCCATTTTGAAGATACCACAGATTTGCCTTCGGATCTAGGAACAATGTCCCAAACATCATTCTTGAGAATTAATTAGCACTCCTCTGTCATAGCATCTTTCCAAACTTGTTAACTGGAAGCTTCCTCCACACTAGAAGGCTCAGATTCAATAATCTGACTCATCAAGGCAACATAACTGGAGAACTTATGTGGCCTTTTACTTTCTCTGAATGTACCTCTAGGAGCTGCGAATCTTTCAGGCTCTTGCATAGTTTGCCTAGCCCAAAGAGATCTCTTTCTTCTAATCACTATATCGGTAGGCCCATCAGTAGGTTCCAAGGGCTCAACTGGATCAACATCTTCCTTCGGTTCTGAAGTCTCCCTCTGAATCTCAGGAGTATGGTCAACTTCTATATCCTGAGGAGACTCATCATAGTCAATCTCCACATGAGTTCCCTTGGATCTTCTAAATGCAACATCTTCCTCGAATGTGACATCTCTACTGATTTCAATCAACTTCTCCACCATTATTTGATCTAAGGATCTTGATTCTTTTATCGAAAAGATTCTCTACAAGAGCTTTGAACTCCTTGAACCTTTCTAACACTTCCTCAGACTCTTTAGTTTTCAAAAAATAAATCCAAGTCTTTCTAGAGTGATCATCAATCAAAAGAACATAATACAAGAAACCACTCGAAGAAGGAACAAATATAGGTCCACATAAATTAGAATGAATAAGGTCTAAAATACACTTAGATCTACTTTCTCTATTGTGGAAAGGGGCTTTTGAATTCTTACCCATAGCACATCCTTTGCAAGTTCCTTTATGCTCCTGATTGAACTTGGGAAGTCCCGTGACCATCTTCTCCATGATAGGTAAGGCTCGGAAGTGGAGGTACGCCAATCTTCAATGCCACAGATCACATAGGCTTGAAGAATCATGAACTAATGCTTGTAGGGGACGCGTACATAGCCTATAGAGGCTTTCATGTCTAACACCAATTACTTGAGCATCCTTGAAACTGGAATTCCCCATCCACACAAGAACTTTGCCTTTGGAGAAGGCAACTTGATATCCTTCATCTTCTAGAGCTGAAATAGAAATAAGATTGCGCTTGATTCCTGGGACATACAGAACATCTCTCAACTGAAGTGTAATGCCGGAATCCAAATGAAGAGTAAAGGTCCCAACTCCTTTTATGGATAGCCAGCATCATCTCCAATAATAACTTGTTTGGAAAAGTCTTTTTCCACCAAACTTGATAAGTGCTCCTTAAATCCAATGATGTGTCGAGAAGCACCACTGTCGATCAGCCAAGTGTTGGTATCTGTAGGTACATTGCTTGATAGTGCTGAATAGAACAAGTATTCACATGAATCCTTCTACAGAGAGGCATCATCAACATCTACAATGGTGGCTTGTTGCTTAGGTCTAGTTGGACAATGCATAACAAAGTGGCCAAACTTATCACACCTAAAGCATTGAATCTTGGACATGTCTCTCTTCTTTTTGGAGGCAGGTGCATCATCATTTCCCTTATCTCGATTCCTTTTGAAGAACCCTTTCCGTCCATCTTTTCCTTTCTTCTTTGAAGCATAGAAGACGAGAACATGAATGTCTTCATTTTTTGAACTTTGACCAACGCCTCTAGCCACCAACCTTGATTCTTCTTGAATGCAATCTAACCTTAGACGATCAAACTTAGGCAATTTTGATCTTGCACTGATTCCCTGAAAATAGGATTCCCAAGACAAAGGGAGACCATTGAGAGCAAGCATAGTCAGGTCTTTGTCATCAACCATATGTCCAATTGTCAAGAGCTGATCTCTCAAATCTGAAATCCTCATGAAATATGCAATCACAGATTCTCCCTTTGCCATCTTCACATGGTGTAGTTGTTGCTTCAATGCAAGTGCCGGCTGGTATTGTTGATTTCGTACATTTCTTCTAATCTCTTAAACATGTCTCTTGTCGTCTTCAATTTAGAGACAATAGGAACGATATGATCCTTAACGAAATCAACCAATATTTTCATTGCCTTGATATCTTTCTTCACCCATTGCAACTTCTCTTCTTCCTCCTCGGGTTCAAGAACACTAGACTACACAAATTCAGCCAAGTCATTTTCACGCAAGGTAAGCATGATCCTAAATCTCCATGATGTGAAGTTTGAAGCTCCCTCAAGTCTATCCTCAATCTTCAAACCGTTCACCATCTTGACAAAGGTAGAGATAGACAAGAAAATGCAAAGAGAATAGAGTATTGTTGTATAAACAAATCTAATCACGATCTCCTCAAACCCGCTCTTATACCATGTTAAGTTTATGATCAGATTAAGTGCACAGAAAATTAATTCAAAAATCAGACACAATAACACAGCAGATACCCTGGGAGAACCCTCCTCTTGAGGGAGAAAAAAACCCAGTAACAATATATCACTTATATATTGATATGTAAATCCAAGAATCTCCTTTACAAAGGCCGATATGAAGGCCAACAAGAGACCCTACAAACTGATGTAGATACACAGCAATAAGACTCAGCCTTACACAATTTTTCAACTTGCTCCTCTATAGAATTCGCTCTGAGAATGTGACGACTTATAATGAATCATGAACAATGAATGAAAGAATGGCAAGAAGCATCATCTATATATACAATATGAAGGGAGACGTAACGGTCCAAGAACACAAGTCGGCCTCACATAGAAAGGTGCGCTCCTTCATAAAATCACGTCCAAGAAGATAGTCGGCCTCATTTAGCAAATCGGACCTCTTCATTAATTTGTGCCATTTCATAATTAAGGATAACAACCAATGAATGTGACTCTTCAAAGATCTCAAGTTGGCCAAGAATCGTGCCACTTCATTAAAGGATAATCTCACAATTTAAATAGTCGTTTCAGGCTAACATTTAAATTGTCTTCAATCTGTGCGCGAGTCTGGAAGGAGCAGCCCGATGCTGCTAAGTAACATCAACATATATAACATAAAAAGCAGATTGCAATGAACAGATAACACAAGAAACTAAAGCCTTTCAATAGAAATTGAAACAAACAACTTTAGCATCCATTTTCTGTTTTCATCAGAATATTAAAAAGTAAAATCAGACCTGGAAAAGACTTGTTACAGCAGCAATGAGGCTCCAGAATGAGGACCAACACAACACCAAGATTTAGTCTTTGAATACCCCTGTTCTCCAACTCCTTAGTCCTCTTATTTCAATGCCCAAAGTTCAACAATCTATAATGACCCCTTTCTGGTGGAAGCACTTAAACCCGAAACTTGCATTCAAAGCATTCCTCAAAGGGACATAGAAATATTAGAGATTAATAAATATCTAACAAGATCAAAGATGATATGAATATTTCATTCGGGGCAAAGGATTATTTATTTACTTTGCTATGAGTGATTCTCATAAACATATTTCATAAGTACTTTAGGGTAAACATCTTTCAAGATCCCATAGGTGGGATTATACTAAACCATTAATCATCATAGAGTCATTATTACTTTATAAGGCTCAATAATTGTTTATAGCATCATTATTGCATGATTGTAAATAAGATTATATATATGTATATATTATATGCGTTCCCCACCTATTTTATGAGTCTTCATATAGACACACATGCACACACACACACACATATATATATATATCAGCACATATAATTACCAATTATCACCAGATATATTTATCAATGTAAGAACTATGTATAGAAAACACATTGTATTAATATATTTATTTTTATCTATATATGTGTGTGTCAACTGTTACTTTATTTGTTAAGCATCCATTTATTATTGTTAAGTTGCTCTTTAACTGATCCCTGACATAAATTGTAATAATTGTTCGGTAATATAATTTATTTCCTTGTTTGACTGATATGTAAGCGGGAGTTCCCCTTTTTCCATCCGCCCAAGCTTGATACTCTATTCCTTTCTTTCCTCTACCGATCCCCCTCTATCTCTCTTGACTTCCTCTTCAATGTTCTTATTTCCAGATACAGAGGTTCCTAATATTTCAATCTTCCATACGCGTATTCTTCTATTCTCTCTTGTTGCCATCACTTATGGTGCGTATATACACACGGCTCCACCACCATCAACAAACAAGGAATGAATGAAGACAAGGTATAGTTAACCCTCACGTCCACAACCACGATAACTAATTCGGCACACACTATCAGTCGACACTTAGTAAAGATAGCGATGGCATTCCTATTAACATGTCCTCCATGCACAAAGCGACTCAGAAAGAAGGCAAGTCATTGCATGCTCATTCCATAGAAGGAATGAAGATAATGGCCTATTTAGAAACACGTCTTTATCATGGAATGCAATTGATATTATTTAGATTCACAACTTTCTTCACCGCCAATAACACGACCTATCATGCAACTTAGTGGATGCGTCATGCCACATCGTCCTCAATATTGACTTGTTCCATATCGATATCCTTTCGTAGAACATCCTCCGCCTACGGTTATATACTCCTTCCTTGTTCTTCTCAACATGTATCGATGCTCCCTTCAACCAATGGTCCATAGCGATGGTTTCCTCCTCTAGCCGCTCGTGATGATTCTTCTATTGTCTTCTATTTTTTGTCTTTTTTCCTACTGATCTCTCCCTATTTACTTAGAAGCTTTCTTAATTTAATATCTTTGATCAAACCAAGGATTGCACCATTTCAGAAAGGCACGCCTCTCTACAATTATCCATGGCTTATGCGTTACTCTTAATAGACGACTATTAAAATAATAATGACATATGTTAATGCCAACCTCAGTATTGTTTATCTTTACCAAGTTCCCATCATAAATCGATTCTTAGATTTATTACATATACCATCATTTATATATTTATTTATTTATTATTTATGATTAAGTAGTTTAGGGTATAGGTTAGCATCTTGTGTTTTACATAATATATTTACAAATTGGATTTATTATAAATGTATTTATTTATCTATAATATACTCTCATAATTATTATAATAATTAAATATTTCATATTTATATTTTTAGTATTTATATCTTTGTTTATTTTGATGGTAAAATTAACAATGATGATAAAGACTATTATATATTACTGCTTTATTATTTTATTGGCTTATATTTTATATTCAATAATTGTCAACATCTTTATATGTGTTTTATTTATTAATCTATTTCTTGATACTTTATATCCTAGTATCATAATTTTAGGGGGCATGACACAATCAAAACCCCAATGTATGCTGGTCACAATCTGGGGTTTTCAGCAGCAAGATGGTGCCCCTCTAGAAAACTCAACCTCCTCTAGAAAATTTAAATCTCCATTAAAATTTGCAAACTAGTACTTGAAATGATCAGCTTGAATGACTCTTCTAATGCACCAATACCCATTTTGATTCTTCAATCCATTTTAGAGCTGCGAGCATAAACATGAAATCTGGTATAAAAGTGCAATGCCCAGAAAATGCAAATAAACACACCAAAATCTTCGTTAAATCAAACCAAACTGAAAGCAAACATTCCACACCAAAATCTCCTCAAAGAAACTGGAAACCCTTCTTTCTTGATCACCAAATTTCCTAAAAACTGAACTACAATAAGCACTGTGTGTTCCCTACTGTGGAAACACTCACAATTTGACTAGGGTGGATATTCCACCACTAAAAACAGCCCAAGCGAAGAGGATTTTCATCCTTAGTTCATAGCCCAAGCACTCTAGAAGAAATCCAGTAGCATTTGTTATGTTGTCAAAGCCAAGATGTGAAAATGAGAGCCAAACTTAGAATATAAAGAGCTAGGGCGATGGACTTGAAAATTTTCTCCAATTTCTTCTAAAACCCACAGCCATCTCTTTTGAAATATTTAACATTTAAAAATGTATTATTTTCTCCTTTAGGCATCCATCTCAAGAAGCAAATATAATATCAATTTATCTTTTAAAATCAACTTAAAGTCGTTTCACTAGGCATAAGGTACTTTTCGAATGACCACTTTTACCCCTCAACTTAATTTTATAACTTTATAAAATGACTTAAGTGGTTGAATTAAACAAATAACCAATATTGCAACCTTAGGCTCTTCGAAAATAAATTGAGTAATAATACTGCTGCGAGTACACTGGCCTAGGACCAACTCCCCCAAAGATGACTTATTATAAATAGCACTGCTATAAATAGTAAGTATGTGCCAAACACCTAAACTAAGCGAATTGAAGACCCATAGAAGAATATTGTGACCAATTAAAGGTAGCAACATCATGACCGGCCACTACTAAAAATAGAAACCCATTTGAAAACCCCCAAACTAAACTGCTAAAAATAGCACTTATTATAAATAGCATACTGCTAAAAATAGTGACTCCAAATGCATTTTGAGCACAAACTGGGCAGTCGTCGCAACTTTCTAAAAATAGTAAGCCCGAAAAAGGTTGTCAAATCCAAATGCATGTCATACCACTATAGAGCTCTCTGAAAACCCAAAAAGAATCCAAAAACCAATCCTGTATGCAAATCCCTAATTGAAATGCATGTCACATTCCTGAAATGCATGTCACATACCTCTGAAGCTCTTTGAAAATCCAGAAGGAATCCATAAACCAAACTACAAAACTCCGACATGCAAACCCTTGAATCCACAAAAGAGACCTCCACACAGCAGAAAACCCTAATTTTGCCTCTGACCCGCCTACAGGTATTTGGAAATAAGCCAACAGTCACTGGGAAGTGTAGTACTAAAAATGGGGACATTACACATTTTCAGAAACCAAAATCCCTGAAAAAGTAAGTTCACTTTCTATAATGTCCCCAATTCTAAGCTAAGTAATGATTTTCAATTTTGAGCATCATTTGAAACCCTTGGTCATTGGAGACGTTTGCCAAGGTAGCTGATTTGATCCTGAGAGTGATTTTGGCCAAGAGATTTATATTTTGATGAGTTGCTTTTGCAGATTAAAAGGGGAACTATCCTTAATGGAAAATAAAATATAATGTTGATTATATTTTATTATTATTTTATGTTCCACAGTCAAAGCAATCTTATAAGAAATAAAGGAGGGGAGTTTTAAAAACAAATAAAATATTATTACCTTCCTTAAGTGAATCAAATCAATCCTTAGTTGGTTGGCCCATATGAGATCAAATCTGATTTGCTTCAAAAGGTCAATTCTCTCTCCTAAGTCAATTTAGAGACCTAATGATG
Organism: Sequoia sempervirens; assembly: GCA_007258455.2. Taxonomy (NCBI): domain Eukaryota; kingdom Viridiplantae; phylum Streptophyta; class Pinopsida; order Cupressales; family Cupressaceae; genus Sequoia; species Sequoia sempervirens. The sequence continues at coordinate 15,119 of VDFB02160056.1, forward strand.
AATGCATCTAATATTTTAATATTTTAAGACCAAATCAGATCCTCCCTATGGCGGTTTGGATAAGGGCGGTTTAGATGCCTTAGTGAAGAAGGCATTAAATATTTTAATAAGATAAAATCAGATCCTCCCCTATAGCGATTTGGACTAGGGTTGGTTTAGAGCAATATTTAAAAAGGCATCGATGGCTTGAGAGGCATTATGTTGAATTGATATTTTGGAAAACCTCGTGTATGAGAGTTTTCTCTTGGCTGGAAGTGAGTTCCAGTTGATTCAAGGTGGTGTTCCCTTGAAATACCAGTGGTTTGGTGATGACCCCATTCCACCATGAGAGGTGAATTCTCATGGAGTTCATCATAGAGCTTAATTGACAAGTTTCTAAGGAGCTAGGGTTTGAAGACTTGTTTATTGCAGATCCAAGGAAGATGAAATATTTCGAGCCAAATTTTTTCGATTTTTTACAATTTCAAATTACAAGCACCCGTTAAGGTTAGATGATAAACCAAAACGTATTGAAGCAACTCTAACCAGTATGTACACCAGGATCCCGATGTGGGCAAGGTGTGAGCATTGGTCAGAGGATCTAAATCAAACTGCTTATGCAAAAAGCAACTCTAACCAAGAATGGCGCCGATGATGGCGAGCATATGGTCAGAGGATCTTCTACTCTAAATACTGAAAGGGAACTCAACATCAAGTATGTGCTACCCAATCCAATGCGGAGTGAGGGGCGACCATATGACGGAGTGATTACAATAACAATGCTTGAAAGAGAAATGCTGAAAGCTGAAAACACTCAACACCCAGAATGTGCTTGCTAACCCAGAATGGGAGAGTAGCTACCATAGGGCGGAGATTTATCTATTACAACAAGAACTGAAGGAAGAATAAGTATTACAATAACGATGAGCAATAATAAGAACAACTGGTCAGTACTACTGCCAGCTTACAAAGATGTCATTGCCTGCAATATCAAGACTTAAGATGCTCTTTCAAATGATGCATTCAACAAGGAAGCTTCTGCAAAGTATACAATGAAATCTCAACACCAACCAGATAAGGAAGATGCAGATTTCTTAAACTGTCATACAAATCTGCACTTTTTGTCATAAAACCAGCAACCTATGAATTTACTCATATGCTCATAACTCTCTCATTTCTCACCCAAATGATCTCAAATCTGATGCAATAGACCCTCAAAATGATGGCGCCTAACTTAGTAATAAGAAATGGCATCTAAAAATGGTTATTAATTACTGACACGAATCCCAATGCACTCTAGAAAGTTCGGCCTTCAAGGAATGACGGATTTGCATTATAAAATCATAAGCTTCGTATTAAAATCTGCAAATATTCATGAAGGGGCGCCCTTACCAATAAGATGCAATGACACAATACCCAGAACGAGATTATTTTTGTTTTCTGATTTACAAATGAAAACACGGATCTGCTGTAGCTTAAAATGCAAAATGCTGAAACCCACTAATATGCAAAACAGATCTAATAATGCACAAGCTGAAACAATGCTCAAAACTAAATGCAAACTCACAAATCTATCTTAAATCACCACTAGTCGCTGTCTTTCAAGCGAGAAGCAATGCCCAAGCTAGGAGGCCTTCATTCCTCGAAGCAATCCCAAAGCCAATCCGGCAGCATAACATTCCTGTAGATAAAAGATACCCAAATGATGATCCAAGTCTTCCTTTTATAATTTCAGGTTGACTTCTCGAAACCCTAAACTCCTCTCAAAGTCAAAAACCCTAATCTCCTCAAAGATGGCGTCCTTTTCCTTCAAGTTGAATATTCACTTTTAAAATAAATTCAATACTTTAATAAATGCGCCCACCTTATATCTTGATTTGACTTTGGATAAAATATAAAATAATCCTTAATGAGGCGCCACCCTCAAAAAGACCACTTTTCAAAACAACATAAAGTCAATAGACTAGGCCAAGGGGTCAACGTTCGAATAAAATATTAAAACGTGACTTTTAATTAAATATATCAACTTATCTCTCCAATTGTGCCCTGAAGCCAATAATGACCAAGTCAACTGACCAAACTGAAGTAGGAAGTCAACCAAGCCGAACCCAACTGAAAAACTGCCAGAAATAGAATTTACTAAAAATAGTAAATTCCTGAAGATGCTCAGAAAGCCGAGATGAACATACCACTGCGAAGCTCTCTGAAAACCCAGAAAGAATCCGCCATTGAATCCACTAACTCTGAGCAAGGACATCCTTAAAAATAGGAAACCCTAATTTTACCTTCCGACTAGCCTTCGGGTTTCCAGAAAAAGGCCAACGATCACTGGAAAGGTCAGGTTCGAGAAGGGGACATTACAGAAGAATAAGGCATATTGGTTAGCATTGGACATCTTGGAACAAGTCACTCCATTTTTGGCATATTGGGGTTCCATTTTTGAAGAGTTTTGCATTGTGGGTTCGCTGGAAACCCATATCAGGCTTTCACAAGTTGCTGGTAATCAAGTTTCAGACTTGATATCAGACATATTTCATCCTTTTTAAAGCATAGGAAGCAATCTGGGATAAATCTCTATCTACCTGAGCTAGGCAACTTCATGATTTGAGCTATTTCTGCAATATTTGATGAGTTTCAGCATTTCTGGGTCATCTTTAGTCAAGTACAGATTGCATACCAGCTGCTATAGAGTTCTTATCAGTCATACCAGACCTCCAACATGTTGCTACATTCTTATTTCAATCAAGGATTGAAGAATATTCCATCAAGACTACCTAGGGTTTCATTCTTCAATCATTTGGCTAAGGTTTGGTCTACATTTTGGTCATTTTGCATGTTATATGTGATCTAATTTTCTAAATCAAACTATCTGATTGTAAGCCACAAACAATTCTCTATTTGTAATCAGATTGTTCAATCAATACAAAGCTATCAGCATTTTCTGGGTATGTCATTCCCATGTTTTGATAGATTTAGCTTCATCATTTGGTATTTTGTTTCATGTCATATTTGAACCTCTTTGTCTACATCAAAATTTTAAGTCAGCAAGGAGAAAAATTTGGTTGAGATAAGGTAGGCTTCTTACACTTTCATGGGGTTTACCCACACTATTGTAGAATGTGAACTATGCCACACATGGTCATGCACCTCGCATGCCAGATTTTATAAGTTTTTTATTGCTTAAATTTTTCATAAAAGAACTAGAATTCATTTTTTATGAATCACATTGTTAGATCATACTGCCATTTCCATCCACACTTTTTAGTGAACCTTAATTATGTAAAACATTGTAATCTCTGGTCTTGATTTCCATGTTCAAAACAATATAGAGATGGTAATTTTTTAATAATATTTGGTTTGTCCAATACATAAGTGATGACATGTGTGCCTCTAATCGGATCTTTGGATCCCCAGGATTTTGTAGTTAGGATGGTTTTTGGGAAAGCCTTAAAAATAAGCACATCTAATCATCAACATCTAATTCAATAAAGAAAAAACTCCACTAATCAGAAAATATTTGCTCTCCAACCGAGCAGCAAACCTATAAAGCAGCCAAGAGCAAATCTCAAGGATCAATTCCAAATATGGACACAATGAGTGGGATGAAGATCATAATGTTGCAGGGTTACACCATACCACAACCAAACTAGAGTTGACAACACTATTAACATGGCTAATTCTCATATTCACCATCTCCCCAAGGGCAACCATCAGATTTAGAAATTGATGAAAATCTTACAACAGATCAGATTTCTCATGAGCACCCTATCTCATCAGTAATACAAGCAGATTAAACATAAGCTGCCTAAACAAGGTAAGAATGAAGAATCACAGAGGCAATTGGAAACTCGACAATAGCTTAAATCAAATTGAAACATCCCCTATGGATATTTGCCCCAATTTTCCAAATTTTCGACAGACAATTTAACGAACAATTTGTATGCAAACAGATTTCTATTTATCCAATAACTTGCAAACAGATTTCAATGTAAATCATATAATATCAGTTTTAGAAATAAGATTTGAAATTACATATGATTATTGGCTTCAAATCTTCGGTAGAATAACAATAGAAATAACCAATCGTAGTCACAAAACTTACAGTCAAATTGAATAACCAGAAGTATGAATGTGAAGCACAATGTGAGACATCTGAATAATATCTCCAATAGACAATAGGTTTTTTTCCACTGCCTCCAAGCTCGAGGGTTTCCGTCCTCAAACCTGCTGAAAGCCAAAGCTTCCCAGAATTCTCCAAGAGAAAATAATAACCAAGCATGTCCATAAATGAGCCCTTAAGATCCTTTTATAACTTTCCTAGGAGAGCTCACACACTTTTCTAGCCAATGTGGGATAAAAGATATATGTTTTCACATACTTTAATAAAGGGAACTTTTAATATTTACATACTTTGCCTTTTAACTTAAGTTCCCACATCAATAAAGTTAAATATTTTAGTTTAACTTTATAACTTAAATTTATTAATAAACTAATTAATAATCGCAATTGATTATTAAAAATCTCAACGCAATATTATCATTAGCTATTGACAGGATATTATTCACGAACCACCGATGATCCTGACCTAGTCCAATTGACTTACTATAAATAGTAAGTATCCCAAAAAACACATCAAAACTCCTTAGAATCACTTGTAACTGAAACTACCAAGGCCAAATATCCACAAGATCCCCTAAATGTCCTGGTTAGCCTATGGAACCATGGAGAGATTAGGCTAATGACAACATCATACAACGTGCACTAGAAAAGGGGACATTACAATCTGCTCTTCCCAATATTGTTTGTCCTCAAGCAATCATAAATCAACATACCAATACCAGGATCTCATGAAATCCTCAGGAACATTGTTCAACTAATCCGTTGTGCTACCCTGATTAAAACATCTACATACCAATGGTGAAGCAACATATCTTGGTCCACAAAAGATAATGCACCGATCATGCCAGTCCTTGGATCCCATATCAATCTATAGAACCTGTTGTATGCAATGAAAAGAGTTTGCCACCCAATCACCTCGAAGTAACCATCCATGCATGTAGGATAGCAAAACAATACGAAGATGTCATGTCCCCGTTTTAGCTAACAGTGTTTGTCGAGGAGTGAGCCTATTATTTCGATCCTCGTAGGCTGACAGATGGGTGCAGAGGATCATCTGAGGCAGTTACTCAGTGTTTGGTAGCTCCAGTATTGCAGTTGTTTCAGGTTGGGCCTTTGCAGAATCTTCCAGAGTGCATTTTCAGGAACTTTCTATTTTTAGAAAGTTAGGTCAGGCGGAAGCTGCTATTTTGGGCAGGGCACCTGGTTCAACCATTCAGCTCAGAGTCGACCCAGTTCCTCAGTTTGGCAGTCAGACGGAGAAATATTGGAATATTTAATGGTTTAATGAAATAATTAATATTTTGACTTTATATTAAAGTCACGTTATTAATTATTTAAATATTTAATTAAATTGGCCATATTATAAAATATTTATTATACTTTATAATAAAGTATTAATATTTGGTAAAATGAATATTTTTTATTCATTAAATAAGGCGCCAATTATTAAATGTTTTTCTCCTAAGTTAAAAGCGCATGAATTAATCATTTTATTAAATGATTATTAAAAAAGAGCTTGGGTCGAATTTCTCAAAGGGGAGTATATATTCTCAGAAAGGACAAATCGAACCAGGATGATTATGTTATTCTAATTTGTCTTTTTTGCTCTGAGCATTGGAGTTTGCAAACCTTAGGGTTTCTGGCAAACAGACGTTTCTAGAGAACGAAAACTCTTCAGAGATTAGGCAGACTGAGGCTGTGAAATACCAGTTTAAGCTTGCATCTGGGTGACTTCATTCAGGAGTTACAAATTGAACTTATTGACAGATTCAGACAGAGATTTACAGAGTTATTCATCAGATAATAAAGGCGACTTAAGCAGAGATCATTCATCAGTGTTCTGGCACAAATCCCAAGGTGTCGTACTTCATTAAATGCTGCTGTACAGGCCGTACCAGCAAGGGCCGTACTATTTCCTTCAGAAGATCCACTCAGGCTTTTGGTCTCCAGTCTTTTGCAGAAGGGGCGCTTAGGGTTTTAGAAGATATTCCTCTGTTTTCAAGCTTGGATCCTGAACATCTGGAGCTGGCCGTACATTTGCACTCTTCCCAAGGCGGCTGTAATAAATCAGGTTCTTCAAGAAATTTATTGTAATTCATTTTTATCTCAGATTTCTGTGTTGTAAAAGCTCTTAAAAAAATAATACAATGGTGTGCCCTTACTCTCTGAACAAATTTGAGCTTATTGCATGAAGTTTGGAATTTATTTGAATTTATTAGCATTTATTGAGCAAAATCGCAGCTTTAGCATTTTGCCTGAAAACCTCATAAAAACCAAAAATCCGCAAAAACACAAAATACAGTTAGGGTTTCAGAACAGAGAACCATCAGGGTTCTGACAGTGGTATCAGAGCACAGATCTCCTGCCATCCTGTGCTTTTTCAGTGCTTTTTTAGAATTCAGTGCTTTTTGGTTGCCTTTTATGAGCCAAGATATTATTCAGTATACTAGAGGTGTAGGGACAGGCAAAGACGAGGATTGGACAGGTCCACCTATCCCTGAAGGTCAGACAATATCAGGAGTACTCGGTTTTCACAGATCCAGTTCTGACGGTAGTGAAAACAGTGTTGCAACCCTAATGGCAGAACGTGAGACTTCCTCAGAGACTCGCAGGGATCCAGGGAAGGTGCATGCAGAGGGTGATATTACCGATGAGGAGTTCAGACGGAGGCATGATAATATGATGGACATGATGTCTCAGTTAATGGGTACCATTAGACAGTACACGCCCACACAGCCTCATTACATACAGATTGGTCAGACGAGCGGGACTGCACCAGTGGATTAGCCATTAGCATCAGCACCTCGGCGTCGTCACCGATCTATCAGGGCGTAGGCCAGGTCAGCCTACTTTCTTACCTAGGGAGACTCCACCACAGACTCCAGGGGCGAGCATCAGGGCAGCATCAGGGTTTCAGCCACATAATGGCATGTCGTGGCAGACTTGACGAGATTTCACGGTGAGTACATGTCACTATCACCTGAGATCCGACACTTACATTCATGAGTTTATAGATGTTTATAAACCCAAGGAGGAGGCAGATTTGTGCCAGACCCCCACAGCATCAGCAGGCCGGTGAACAGGGTTTGCAGTATGCGGTTAGCAAAATTACACTGCCATATTTTGATGGGTCTGAAAAGACATCAGCGAGGTCTTGGGTCCAGAAACTGGACAATTACTTATCACTTAGGCCTATGCAGGAGGATGAGGCAATTAAATTTGCTACTTTGCATCTCGACGGAGTAGCACATGATTGGTGGCACCACGGTATGTACACGCTTGGCCATCATGCAGTTAATACCTATCAGGAGTTCACTAGCAGACTGATAGAGAGATTTGATAAAAAGGATCCAGAACTTTATTTCAGAGAGTTGGCTCAGCTCAGACAGACAGGTAGCTTGGATTCTTACATTGGCGAGTTTCAGAGAGTTGCAGTTATGGTGACTGGTATTTCAGAACGGAGACTCATTATACTCTTCGTTGAGGGTTTGACAGAGCCTATGAGAGGTTGGGTCAAGGCGTTTGATCCTCCTACTCTTCAGGAGGCGATGCGGAAGGCAAGGAGTATGGAGCTTGCTGCTCCGAAGAAACAATTTCAGCCTAAGACAAACAACTTGCCTGTTGAGGAGAGTCATACACCAGTTGCAGATCCAAAAAGGAAACCAGTTGCGAGAATTGATGATGCAACTCGGGATGAATTGAGAAAGAAACAACTTTGTTATTGGTGCAAAGAACCCTACAACAAGGAGCATGATTGTCCTTTGAGACCGAAGGGCAGAGCCAACCGCGCCATGTGGGTTTACTATGATGATGACGAGTCTGATGATTCAGACCAGCAGGTTGTTTCAGAACATGCAGAGGCCGGGAATGCCTCTATGGAGTTTGGGCCCGATGCCAACTTATCCCCGTTGGTGTTATCTGCTAGTGTACGGGATGACTCATTCAGGTTTAGGGGATTAGTGGAAGGACAGCGATGTATTGCTATGCTCGACACTGGAGCCACACACAATTTCATTGATGAGAGCTTCGTCAACAGATGTAGACTCCAGACAGAGGATTTCGCTGGATTCAGAGTTCGGGTGGCAGATGGATATACACTCACTTGCACTCGACGGATTTGTAATCTCACTCTCATGCTGAATGATTATGAGCTGCAGGCAGACTTTTATGTAGTCAACTTGGGTGGGATGGATTTAGTGTTGGGTATGAGATGGCTTCAGGACATCAGTGTGTTCACCCTCAACTTGCCTAAAATGGAGATGAGATTTGAGGTACAGGGCAAGAAATATGTGTTGAGGGGGATTACAGATGGCAGCCTTCGTTCTATCTCTCTCGTTAGTGGGAAGAGCGAGAAGGTAGGGGAGGGTTTTGTGCAGACCAGGCATGGTTATGCTCAGTACCCCGGGGGTTCTGAGGTAGTCGTTTGGGATCAGCCTAGTGGTTTGGTTCCGTTTGTGACCAATCCATTGTTTGAGATGAATGTTATATCTTCATACGACAATCCACTCTTTGAGTTTGATATGGGTCACTCACCTGATCCTGGTCTTGAGCAGAGTAATGTTGATAGCGTTTGGGACCCTACTAGTGCACCGGGATTTCAGACTCAGCTCACGGAGGAGTATCACAGTGTGTATATGGTGCAGAGTGCATATGGCTTCATGATTGATCCGCATGTACACAATTTGTTTCAGGTACACAGTTCTAGTATGCATGTACTTGATATGTTGGATGATAGTATATCTCGTGCAGTTTTAGGGGGTAAGTGTTGCTTGCAGTTTGACTTGCCTCCTTCTGAGTTCCTTGATCCTATGCCGGACCGCACTGAGGTTAATAGGGAATGGTCTTCCATTCTTGCTGATCAGTTGTGGGAGTTACAGGAGTCAGTTGTGGCCAGCGAGAACATTGTCCGGTACTATCCTTGGGATCCAGGTGGTGCAGTGTACCTGTATATGCAGAGATTGCTTGAGGACAAGCAATTTCAGGGAGGGCGGACTGTCATGTCTGTTACATCCCGAATTGTATAGCTATTAGGCTATTAGAATTGAATAAGGATTATGTGTTTGTAAAGACAATTCTATGAATGAATAAAGATGTGAATCACCTTGTTTTCAATATGAGCTTTTGATCGTCTCATTCTTGTGTTATTACTTGATGTTAATCATGGTGAAAAACGTACATAATGTGATTTATGTGTGATGTTTTTATATCTTATGAAATTTATATGTATTGTTAATTTTGTGAGCAATTGACTGCCGTGAGTTTATAATTGTGAATGCAGGAATGAGATCCAGTCCTCAAGACAGGGGGAATATCACTTGGGAGAGGGGTATTGGTCGTTTGACCGGTAAAGTTAATCAGTTGAGCATACACACACATTATGAACAGTACATAGAGAAACAGGTCAGATAAGTTAGACACCCATAGGCTTAGGAGTAAGATTTACTTCCCTATGCTTTATATGATGTGATTGAATGTTAATCTGACTTTACTGTGAATCCCTGTGAATGAACGTAAATGAAATGAATGTGATGCAGGACGAATAGGTACGTGTACACATGTATACACTGTATACACATATCTAAATGTATAAACATATCGACACGTATGTACGTAAGCAGATGGATATGCTCGTACATATGTATCGACATGTATATACGCATACATATGTATATACATAGAGTACATGTAAACATGTTTACACGTACACATTCAGCCTGGTATCTTGATAAATGATATTCAAGTATTATTATCTGAAGGATTTAATTATATATTTATATATGATATATATATATATTAATAAGGAGATTATTAATATATATATTTATATATATAAATATTAACACATAAGAAATGTATAAATAATAATAAATTTATATATTTTATTAATTAAATGTGTTAATATTAAATTAATATTTATTTATATGTAAATACGTTTATATAAAAATAAATATTAATGTTTAAATTAACACAATAATAAATAAAGTATATAAATAGAAATTTGCATTTTGTAAAAAGGATAAAAAAATTCGCATTTTGTGAAAAGGATAGAAATTCGCATTTTTTGGAAATGATAGAAATTCGCATTTTGAAAACATAAGTAATTTTGATAGTAAATTTTTCAAAATACAAGGCAAAAGTGGAAAAAGTCGAATTATGAAATAAATAGAAAAAAAAAATGATGAAATGAAGAGCTTGCCGTGAAAATGGCGGAACTCCTGCACAGCTGGGAATGAGAGAAGACAATGTCAAGAGTTTAAACCAGAAAATAGCGAGTAAAAGCTGAGCTGGGTCGATTTAAAACTTAACCTAAAACGCAGCAAAAATATAATGAAGAATTCTGACGCCTGGCAGAAAAACGTGACTGTGAATTTCGTTTTGCTTTCAAGTTGAAAGATTCTTCGAATTGCTGGCTGTAAATGAGTCGATTCATCATAAAAGATCATGACTAAAGGATTGGATGCATGGCAGGTAGCACTTTGACTGAGTAAATAGTGAAATTTGTCAATAAGCATGCCCAGAAATGGGGAAAACGTTTTAACTGCGGCCTATAAATACCACACAAACCTTCATTCGAAAACATTCCTGGCTTTCTGATTTCTGACGTTTTTAGAAAGAGCTTGTCACTGCAAATTTGAAAGCAAATATTGTGAATTTATGCTAGTTGTCTGTTCAAAGTGTTTTAATGAGTGCTGAGTGTTCTCAGTTATAAACTATTGTGAGATTGTGATTTGGAGAAATTTTTATTTAAAGATACTGTTGGCTAAGAGCAACAATAGAAGACTTCTGGAGAGGCATTACTGGAAAAAGGAGCTTAAAACAGGCATGGTTCTGGATTTAAGTTTTAAACTTTAAAAGTTATTTCCTTACTGTCTTATATTGCTGACTGTGTTAAACTGGAAATAAAGAATTATGGCAGTAATCAATCATTTTTGATAATCTTAAATTGCATGATGAATAAAAGAATTTCTTCTTATGCATGGGAAAAAGATAGGAAATGACAATGTGGTTAAGGGAATTAGCTTAATACAGTTCATTATGTTCATTTTTAGTTTTAAAAGATTAAAATAGAATTTGGAATTTGAATAAAAGGAATTCAAGGGGTTTAGAATGATTTAGTAGAAATGGAAATTTTGGGAAGAGAAAGAATTCTATTTGGTTATATGCATTGATAGGGAATAATATGCATTGCACTTCAAGACTGTCTTTTGTGTATGATAGTTGGTTGGTAGTAATAAATGATTGAAATTCTAAACTTGTATGATCTCCGTATATGGAGAATACGTAGAATAAGTAATAATTTCTAGGAACGAAATGATGTTTAAAATAAAGTGTAATCCTAGCTTGTGTTATTAGGTTAACATTAGGAAGCTCTCTCCTAGGATAAAGAATTCCGGAAACAGGAGATAGGATAGCAAACACTTGCTTAAAAACTCATTTCTAGTAAACTGTTTGAGGTAGGTAGTCTGGGGTAAACTGAACCCACTGAAGGACACGACCTACGCGTAGAGTAAGGTAGCCCGAAGGCAAATCGGCCCTGAGTAGTGTAGTGATAGATGACTTATCAGTCGTTTACTGAATCAAACACTATGGCCATAGTAATGTAATGTACCTACATCCTCTTTGTTTAGGAAGATGATTACATTGTCAGTTCACAGTGATCCAAAACACATATACTAGGTTGGGATTGTAAGGCACAAGAATCTAGTAATGTAGGACACGACACTATGCTCAGTTGGTTAACGGAATCGGTCACTCAACCAATCTCTTCGACGAAGGGAGGGCCATTCATTGAAAAATGAATGTGCGGGGGACCGCATTATTAGTCCGTGGTTGGCGGAAAAGCACCCGAGTGATATTTCTCCTCCACAACCTGACAACCGAAGAACCAAGATTTGCAAGGAAGAACCTGGACCGTCTTACTTCTATTTGTGCAAAAGCTTTTTAAAGCTATGTATGTATTCTTATACTCTTATACTCTTATACTCTTATACTCTGTTATTCAAATGAAAAGTTAAAGTTATTTAAATTGGAAAAGTTTGAAATCATATTTAGATGTTGTACTTTATTTCAAAAAGAAAAGAAAAATTTTGTTATGTTGTTGTTTACTCGTTTACTTTGGTTAAAAGTTGTAAAAGATAGAAAAAAAATTTACGTAGATATCGGGTCGTTACAATGTCCCCGTTTTAGCTGACAGTGTTTGTCGAGGAGTGAGCCTATTATTTCGATCCTCGTAGGCTGACAGATGGGTGCAGAGGATCATCTGAGGCAGTTACTCAGTGTTTGGTAGCTCCAGTATTGCAGTTGTTTCAGGTTGGGCCTTTGCAGAATCTTCCAGAGTGCATTTTCAGGAACTTTCTATTTTTAGAAAGTTAGGTCAGGCGGAAGCTGCTATTTTGGGCAGGGCACCTGGTTCAACCATTCAGCTCAGAGTCGACCCAGTTCCTCAGTTTGGCAGTCAGACGGAGAAATATTGGAATATTTAATGGTTTAATGAAATAATTAATATTTTGACTTTATATTAAAGTCACGTTATTAATTATTTAAATATTTAATTAAATTGGCCATATTATAAAGTATTTATTATACTTTATAATAAAGTATTAATATTTGGTAAAATGAATATTTTTTATTCATTAAATAAGGCGCCAATTATTAAATGTTTTTCTCCTAAGTTAAAAGCGCATGAATTAATCATTTTATTAAATGATTATTAAAAAAGAGCTTGGGTCGAATTTCTCAAAGGGGAGTATATATTCTCAGAAAGGACAAATCGAACCAGGATGATTATGTTATTCTAATTTGTCTTTTTTGCTCTGAGCATTGGAGTTTGCAAACCTTAGGGTTTCTGGCAGACAGACGTTTCTAGAGAACGAAAACTCTTCAGAGATTAGGCAGACTGAGGCTGTGAAATACCAGTTTAAGCTTGCATCTGGGTGACTTCATTCAGGAGTTACAGATTGAACTTATTGACAGATTCAGACAGAGATTTACAGAGTTATTCATTAGATAATAAAGGCGACTTAAGCAGAGATCATTCATCAGTGTTCTGGCACAAATCCCAAGGTGTCGTACTTCATTAAATGCTGCTGTACAGGTCGTACCAGCAAGGGCCGTACTATTTCCTTCAGAAGATCCACTCAGGCTTTTGGTCTCCAGTCTTTTGCAGAAGGGGTGCTTAGGGTTTTAGAAGATATTCCTCTGTTTTCAAGCTTGGATCCTGAACATCTAGAGCTGGCCGTACATTTGCACTCTTCCCAAGGCGGCTGTAATAAATCAAGTTCTTCAAGAAATTTATTGTAATTCATTTTTATCTCAGATTTCTGTGTTGTAAAAGCTCTTAAAAAAATAATACAATGGTGTGCCCTTACTCTCTGAACAAATTTGAGCTTATTGCATGAAGTTTGGAATTTATTTGAATTTATTAGCATTTATTGAGCAAAATCGCAGCTTTAGCATTTTGCCTGAAAACCTCATAAAAACCAAAAATCCGCAAAAACACAAAATACAGTTAGGGTTTCAGAACAGAGAACCATCAGGGTTCTGACAGAAGATGAACTCTCATATGCCAATAAACCAGCACAAATGGCCACCAACCTCGTTGTCATAACTCTGATTAGAAACATAGGTGATATCAAATATGTCACCAAACCGATGCCAATCAAAGAAAATTACTCCACTCTCCAACTCAACCCAAAAGAATTGCCCCTCAACATTCCCATACTACTGAATTACTAATGTAGTCAATGCAAAATCAGAAAGTGCCACATGATTCCAACTAGGACAGCCATTAGTCCATAAGAGATCGAAGACTATGAAGTCACCAAACAACAACGATATCACTGCCATATCAAGAGGAACGGTTAACCAACTCAAAAGTGAAGTATATATGCCAACACTGCTCAAAATAGACAACTCTTGAGTGGCTGGCCCACTAAGAGATTCATCAACCCAATCACTATCACCATCATGGGAAGATTCTATAATGCTATCCACCTCATGTAACAAGGTTGTTACCTCCTGATGAAGGAAAGAAGTAGGACTGTTGTCGTTCAAATCAAAATTGTCGTCATGCATTTGAGTCATGTTTTTGACCCCTTTAAGTGCATCATCATTGAAAATTTCATGAACAACACTTGTAACCTTGTTTTCATGAGTATTCCCAAGTGTGAGAGCCACAATATCCAAAGAAGGAGGATGTAGACTATTGCTGTCCCAAATCAGACTTTTGGGATCCTTTTCCATGCTTTCATTGTAATAATCAAACACCTCCCATGCTGGGTTTGTCTCATGCTCCTCCCACGTGATTAGAGGCTCAAAGAATTCTTCATCACTAAATGTCATAAGGCTGCATGATAATTTCTTGTGTGGCTCTTCAACTTTTTCATCCTCTTGATCATTTTCTATCCCACTTGCATTGTTATCTTGCACCATTAAAGTGGCTGGCATAGAGTGCTGAATTTCTGATTTTTGCAAAGAGTGATGAGACACATTCAAATGAAGACATAGATCCACAATTTCTCTATCTTTTTCTTTTACCAACTCACCCGCTATGTCTCTATCATGAAGCATGAGTAAATAGTCCTTTATCAACTCCAAAACCTCTTTGAAAAAGTACAATTGTGAATGTGTAATCCCATATCCCATTCCTTTTAATCTTTCCTCTTTTTGGGCTGACCAAATGAGGTCCCCTAGGAGCTTATGTGTAGAATCCAACTATGTCAAAGCTTGAACAATTTTATCATCCTTCACCGCCAAATGATCTTGTAAAACTTCCCACACCAAAAGCTTTTGTTCTAATTTTTCTTCATGTGTAGGATTTGTGTCTTCATTGGAATCAACTATCACACTTAGAGATGCATTGTGATTACCCAAAGAATCCATACCATCATTACCCATAACAATCTCATGCAAAACATCAAAGGAAGTCATGTTCATCTCTCCCATAGAATCCTCTTGTGAATTTTCTTTCAAAGATGGTGAAGCCTCATGTGAGTCACTCCCCAATGACGATTGATTTTTGTATTCTTCATGATTACTTGCAAGCTGCAAATCAAAATCAAACGATTCTTCTTTCCTTTCATGTTCTTGTACCCGGGGCTCATCTTCTCTCCCAATGGTTGCTTTGCAATCTTCAAGCATGAATGGTGGCACAGTAATGAGATCAGCCACCGGAACACTTATAGAATTCATATCCGCATATGATTTATCAAGCATAATCTCCAAATCACCCACCAAGAGACTCTTGCATTCCTTTGTAGATGTCTCATAATCTTTGTAGGATTTATCTGAATGCATGGCTAAGGCTACTGCTATGTTATCTTCTTCAAGCAATTCCTCATCACATGAAGATTCCTGCACTTCATTGGAGATCTCCGGGAAAACTAACAAGCTCACTTCTTGGGTTTGGCCATCCTCTTCAATTTTTGTAACCTCATTTGTTTGTGAGTTTTCAACAATACTTGGCTGCAATAGCTCCTTTTCCTTATTATCTTCACATACGTGATCAAGTGACCAATGTTCTTGACAAGTGAAACAAATCTCCTCTCGCCTCATTTGGTTCTTGCTCTTTTTAGATGATCTTGGGACCTGCATACCCAAAGAAATTAGCTCTGTAGCTGTCATTTGTTCCTTGAACTTCTCAATTTTCTGCTCAATCAAACCTTTTGAAAAAGCATAAGCTGTGGGGGGAAACACACTGGTCCTTCCTCCAAATGGCTAACAAGTCTGATTGCAACCGTTTGCAGATATCATCATCCTCGTCTAGGATTAAGGACATAATAGTTTGCATACAAGCCCTCACATTGTCTAGATGATACTTCCTAATTTCAGTTAAAAAGCATTGAAACATTTGCAGAATCGATTTATCACACTTGAGATCCAACATAAAGATAAATGGTTTGATTTTTGCCATGATTTCTAAAATCTTGGCCATCTTACCAAAAGTAGGAGCTTTGACATCATGTAACCCATATAGGCTCTCCACAATTAGCTGTAGAACCTTCTTTAGTATGCCATCATTATAGGGTGCTACAGGAGCTGTTATCCTTATGATCTCACTGTGACAAGAAGCAACTGCAAGTCTCACCTCTTCACAAGGATGTTCCATGAACTTGTGCTAGACCAAAGTGAGCATTGAGGGTTGCAAAGCCCAATTCAAAAACCTCCAATTTGCTTGATCTACTTTGGACAAATATGTGTCTATTTCCTCCAACTTAGAGAGAACATCATTGGAAAATTTCATGGACTTCAATTCTAATCCAATTACATAGAGCCAATTCCCTACTTCCTTTTCTTTTTGCAAGTCCCTTAACTGTTTACCATTGAATGTGTCATTGAATTCTTTTGAGAAAAGGACACTTTTCAGATTTTCCATTGTCTTCATTTTATTTACTAGACTTTCCGGATAGCAGGACACACCTCCACTGTGAGAAGCCTAGCTATTTCTGATGTAAATTTTCAGTTTCAGCTCTTGGACATTTCATCAAACGCTTATTCCCCAACCTTCCAACTTGTTGTTTCACTGATGTGTTTGGTATTTTGCTTGTTTTTTATGTTTTCATAAACTGAAATGTCTTCAAAGTAACAATCTAAGAGACTAAAATGTAAAGAGATTGCAATACAGAAACTATTTGTAACCTTTCAATGAAGATGAGTGACTGAGAATGAAAGTAAGTGATTGCTACAGCTAGTAGACATTATAACAAACACCTTACATGCAACTTTGCCAATCCAGCAATTACATTGTATGATGCATAATTCTGATTACAAGCTGATTGCCAATACTTGGTTTATAATACCAATGTCTATTGAGATGCAACAATTACAATCTATAGATCTGAACCTGATAAGAAATAAAGCAGGGATTAGGATCAAAATTTGCCACACAATCAACTGGTCCAGCTTCCTTCTGAGTGATGACGTCTAGATGCAACAGTATGATTCTGCATCTATTTGCTGAGATAGCAATTCGTGGTAAACATTTACCTATTTTTGAGCAAATTTTGAAGCTCCCATCAATAGCTCGTGCTTGATCAAGAGCTGCTACCTTCCAGGGTGCCAACCGATCCTCGAGAATGAATTTATGACTTGAATGAAAACCACGATCTACCCCAACTAATATTATCGAATCATAGAGAATAACAATCATGTATCCTCATCAATGGCTAATTAATATTTGTTTCATTAGATTCTTCAGAATATTACGGTAATTCACATAGGCATCAATTATGAAGTCCACCCGATTGGAAATTGTGCCCATTGCCTGAAGCCGTTGTAGCTCACCAAAAGATTTGTCTCTATCTAAGATTATGTCCTTATCTAAAACGACCTCCTTATTTACTCGATTCCCAACAGATAAATTTGAATGTGGTCTTATGACCATTCAAACTTATTTGATGAAATTAATTTGTTTCACTTCCCTTGTGAGTTGCTTTCATTTCTACCTGATTTGTCTTGTTGCCTTTGACGGTTTTGTCTTATTTAGCAGGTGACTCCCGTATCAAAAGGCAGCCACTGACTCTTCAATATTACATCAAAAAAAAATCGCCTTCTTGTCTATAGCATCGAACTCCAATAGACGCGTCTTTTCCTTTGTTTTATTAACCAAGATGTCAGAGTGGATTTGCCTTAAAATCATCCTCCAACAATACTCGAAATCACTGAAGCTTCTCTTATTTTATCTTTTTCCTTGTAATATTTGACGATTTCCTTGTTTCCACCTGGCGTCCCTTCAAATATTAACAATGCCTTTAATTCAGATTCTTGCCTTGGTTTAAAGTAATGCGGAGCTTGGAGAAAATCGCGATCCCTCTTTTGAAACTAAATATTATATTTGGCTCTTGAAATATTTGCTATCTCCAAAAAATTTCACCCCTTAAAATATGCAACCACTAACCCCCAAATCTGAATATTAATTTTTGAAATTCATTATCTCAGCAAAGGATAATCTCTTCAACCCCTGATGTTTTTGTTGGCGTTTAAATTCGCACCTCTGGAATGCGTATTTGAAACGGACAGCTATGCACAGTAAAACTGCTCTTCAAATTAAGAGGGGAAGCTCCCTCTTGCTGATGGTGTTGAAAGAAAGTAAACTAAAAACTAAATTGCCTATTTTTTTGATCAACTAGAGCACAAGGTTTATAAAACACAAACGCCGCAGCTGAGATTTTCTAATTAAGAACTTCAACTACAACTAACTTAAGCTAAAGACATTTCTAACTTCTCAAGTAATACCCAGAGCAAGAGAAATTAGAAATGAACAAGGTTGATTCTCTGACAAAGGCTTAAGAGAACTCTTTCTCAACATACATCTACACACTTCAATGTAAGCTGAAATTGAGATCACAAAAGCATAACACAAATAATGGAAATCTGAGACGTTATACCAAGGCAAAGGAGGCTCATGATTTTATTTCTCAAACTTCTAAAACAAAAATTACTAAACACATGCCTGGAACAAGAGCTTGCAGCTAAAAACGCTTGCAAAACTTGTTCTTACACAATAGGAACAGCAATTACAATAACTACTTGTTGGCTAAAAGAGACTCAACAATTCGCTATCATAAAACAATTGAACAACACTGAATAACAAATAGAAGGCACTTAGGCTCAACGTTTTGTTATCACTAGCATGGTTTAAAAAAACTAATGAGCAAAGGCTCTTATTTATAGGCAAGTAGAGGAGTAGGGAATCCTAAAATCTCCTTGCTTTCACAATCTAGGGCTTGCTCAACAAGCAAGCTTTATTTCTAAATCTAGAAAAAGATAACAACTAACACCTAAGAAAGCAAAAAAAACAGGGACTACCAACTATTACAATTTATCTTCTTTCTCTTCTTTGAAGAATGGATAAGAATTGCTCCAAGAATAGAAAGATAGTGGAAAGAAAGCTTCTAGATGCAAACCATTTCAAATCTCAATCACATCCACTAAAAAGCAGGAAATTGTGTCCCGATTCGGTGCATCTATCCCATCAATAGCAAAGTTACGCTTTTCCAATATTTCTTCACCATCTGCAATCAATCTCACGAAATCTTCAACCTCATTGGCCGTTTTCTTGAACTTTGCTAATATCATGGAAATGTGACTTGGCAGAGTCTTATGTTTTTCCTTCATCCACCTCTGTGCAATCTTCTTACTATACTTGTCTTTGTGCATTTTCCACATCCTCTCACATTCGCCCTTTGAGATAGTGACACTTTCAGGCCCAGGGGGAATGGAGAAACATTTCTCGATCATATCAGGTTTCAAACTGCAGATCAATCTACCATCAACTGATTGAATCTCCCTTGTAGCCGGATTGTAATGCTTGATGCAAGCGATTACGAACTCAAGACTCTAAACTGATATAGGGATAGACGTTGCTGCGAGGAGTCCAGAGTGTCCCAAGTTTCTAATTGAAGTTTTGCCTGCGCTCTCCAAAGTATGTAGATCAAACACCGATTTGATGTGATGCAAGTCCATCTCAGCTGTTTTGATGAAATCATGGTAGAGAGCTGCTTTGGTCTTGAAATCATTGGGAGTGTATTCCATTTCGAAAACTTTGAAGAATAACTGTAAACTCGCCTAGGTTCAAACAAGTTTTGAGCAACTTACTATTTTTAAAATGCTGATTTTTCTTCCTCCAATAGACAAACTTTTGAAAAAAAAAATAAGATATGGGTTTTACTCAGAATTTCGTTGCAAGACAACCCAAATCATCCGTTTTTGAAAATTTTGAATTTAGACTGAAAAAGCAGCAAACCCTAATTTCTTCAATTTTTCACGAAAAAAGTTGGCACCTGAGTTTTGTTCAGAATAAAATTAGAAATGGGCCCAGTTGATTAGATTTGAAAAACAATGAGGGCTGATCGAAAAAAGCAGCCAACCCTAGAATTTGAAATTTGCTTGAAAAAACTGTGATATGGGTTTTCTTCAGAAGACTGTTTTGAGAGGACCCAAATGATCAAAAATTGAATGCACCAAGAGTTTCACTGACATGCAAATGAAAAGAAGCTGCTGCAACTTGATGAACTTCTTGAAATTTTCTTTAGAAGAATGAGATGATAAGACACAGATGGCTGAAAATTGAATATCTTGGCCTTCTTCTTAAAAAATTTGATCTTTTGGATGAAAAAGTATGAAAAAGCAAGGCCTTATGCTGCTGGTCTGAAAAATTTGATGAAGAATCAGCAAACTTGAGTTCTTGAATCATGAAATATAACCTCAAATCTGCTGCTCCACTCTTCTCCTTTGAATGCCACCTGCAAAAATAATGAAAATTACATGAAAGAGAGGTGTTAAATAGGCTTAGGGTTTGAAATAGGTTTGTTTTCTTTTGCTTTTATCTTCAAAACCCTAAAATTGGCCTATTCAATGAACTTGGACATTTTCTTCATCTCACAATTTTGAAAATTTCACTAAGGCATTGAAAGTTGGGCCCCATTCTTGGCTAGAGGCGCCTACTTCATTCAGACTTAACCATTGTTCTGAGTTTTTCAACTTTTCTTCCATTTTGACCCCTAGTTTGATCTTGATTTCTAGATGTTTAGTTGATTCAGTGGACGAGCTGAATGATTCATTGCGAAGCTCAATTGAATCTAGAAAGATTGTTCTCGAGGAATCTTCATCTAGAAACTTCGTTTAGGCCTTCAAAATCATGGGAGCCTATTCTCTCCAAGGGCACCCATGTTAGCCAATGTTAGAAATTTTTTCACATTTTTCAAGTTTCTAGTTTATCTCCTCTGCTTCAAAACATTTTACAGTTTCGGATGATCTGGGCATCAGATGGACTGATGGCTGGACTCATTGCGAAGCTGAGGAGATTCCAAGAGGGGTCTTCTGGAGACACTTCTGTCAAAAAGTTGAATTTGGGCCTTCAAAAGCTTGGGCGCCCCTGGCAAGCTGGGGCGCCCAACTTCACCAGAGTTAGCCAATTTCTCTGTGTTTTCACCTTTGCCTTTGACTCGACTTTTAGCTTGTTTTGAACCCTCTGTTTAGCCTCTTGTATTTGATGACTGCCAACTTGGATTGACGAGTCGACAGTTTCGTTGGAAAGCCTAATCATCTCTGAGGAAGTCATGTTGGAGGCTCGACTGGTAAATTCAACTATTTAAGCCTTTAAAAACTTGGGTGCCTTTCTCCTTCAAGGGTGCCCATTTGCTCCAAACTTAGAAAAAATTTCATTAGATTTTATCTTCAGATTCCAACCTTCATTCTATACCTTCACCTCGATTTGGATTTGTCAGAGAATGACAAGTCGGATGTTTTGACGAAGACACCCATTGCGAAGCTATTTGAATTCTGAAGAGATTGAGCACTTTAGCAAACCCTAACTGCTGGATTAGGCCCCTTAAAAAGTTGGGCACCCAATGTTCCCAGACTTAGTCAAATTTTCAAACATTTTTAAGATTTCCATCGTGCATTCTATTTGAAACCCCCTTATTTGATCTCGAATTCCGGATGAATGGATGATCCGATGATTGCACTGCCGGACTTGCTACGGAACTAGAAGGATTCTAAACAACTTTGATTGGAGGCTCAAACCCTAATCTCATCATTTGATGCCCTAAAACAATGGGCGCCCTTCTTCACCTAGGGTGCCCAAGTCAAGCAGACTTAGTCAAAATTTCACTGCATTCACCTTCTTCCTCGTTTTCTTCGTGCTTGCTCACCAACTTTCTCCTATTGAATGCTTGAGTGTTGAACCTGACGTCTAGCACCTAACTGACCTCCATTGATGACCTCAGAGCTCCTGATATGCTTCTGAAAAAGCAAAATAGACCTACTAAGGCAAAACTAATCTTTTTGAGATTCTGACTGCAATAGCCTAATATGGAAGTATTTTGAGCCAATCAAAATCAATTTGAACCCTAACGGACCAACTTTCTATTTTTAGAAAAAATTTCCAGTATCCGTTTCAAAACAAACCCAGAAAAAGTTACTATTTTTAGGAAATTTCTAAAAATAGCAGTTTTTCTAAAAAGTACGGATGAAAAACTGAGATCTAGGTTTTGTAGATTAGGTCACTCTGAGCGGACCCAGATCATCAGATTTTGAAAGTTTTATGTTTTTACCCCTCATGCAAGACACGCACACCCAAATTTTGACCTTTTTGACAAATTTAACAAGACTTTTACTCATTTCTTCAAAATGTATAAGTGCAACAAAAATTTTAATTTTGGGGTACAACAGTTTCTAAAATTTATTTTTTGAAATCCTTCATACAACCTTACTCTAATTTTTTTCCTTTTTTGAAACCCTAATAGTCTGAAAATTTTCCTTTTGACAACCAACAATGGGTTCTCAAAAGGAGGAAACTTATGAACCTTGTGATGCAAGCTAGATACCCAAACATAATTTTTTGAATCATACCTCTTCTCTTGTTCACAGCCATCTACATGTTCTTCTTTCCTTTCTTGTTCTTGTACCTTTGGCTCTTCTTTTTTTCCAATGATTGCTTTGCAACCTTCAAGCATTGGCGGAACAGCACTAGAATCAACCAAGGGAACATCCATACCTTCATACGGTTGATCAAAGTCAAATTCTAAACCAACCTGCTCTATGACAAGATGACTCATTTGCTCCTTAGTGGATGTCTCATGTTCCAATTCAGCATGTTTCTTAGACTTCCCATGAAAATCTTTGCAGACACCTGTAATTTTCTTTACCAAATCTATCTTGTAGTGTTGCCTAGACTGTCTTGAAAGTGAATCTTCATAACGCTGCAAATTATTAAACATTCTTTGTTGAGTTCATGCAATATCTTTAATAGTTTCTCCATACTATTCTCTTCCTTTGCTGGCATGGCAGGAAGGAACATAGGTAACACTCTTCCATCTTGAACTCTAGCCATTAATGAATCCTAAGGTTGAAGCAGACTGATTTTAACCCAACGCTGGCAGGATAGTAGCTCTAATACCACTGGGAAGTTCCTAACCTGTTGTGTATGATTTTTGCAATTTTTTCTCGATTTGTAATTGATTTGTTTTGTCACATAGATAAAGCCATTTCGCACAGATGTGGCCAAACCAATAAATAGCATACATGCAAAAAGACAGAATTCATTACTTCATGATTTCAACTATATCTCAAATAAGTGACTCTAATTTCTTTGACAGAAAACAATGCAGACTTGTCAATGTTTTTCTGTGCAAGATGGGGACTATGACATGGCTGATATAAACGTGAAGTTAATGGACTGACCTACAGTATTAAGGTGCAGATTGAAATAAAATCAGCTCTCAGATTATCACAGCAGACCATTAAGACAGCAATCTCCTTTATCATCAATTCGGTTGCAGTGTCATCTAGTAAGCTCTTATGACAAGACTCACATAACAACAATAAGTTCTCAGAAATATTGTCAAGCTGTAACAGCAGATTACCATGCCTCTTTTTTGAATTTATAAACTTGAATGATAATGCACAGCAAACCTCAACTTACATTGATAGATATATCCATACATTCTCAGAAGTTCATTTTCAGATTTCATAGGAATTTTACTAAACACATACAGTGCTACAATAATACTCAAAACTAACAAGGAACTGCGAGAAGTTCTTAGCACACTCAGTAACAGCAAATAAGAGTGTATTCTAATCCAGGGACTCAACAAGTTGTGCTTAAAGAAGACCGGGGGAATGCATAGACTGTAGTCACAGATTCAAGAGCCTTTTTCTGAGACTATAGTATTGGATATTACATAGAACAAACCCAAATTCGACTGACCACAAATACCCCTGCCTAAGATGAAGAAATGCACCTGTAGACTCAAAAATCTACAAACTTGACACAAGAAAGTGCTCAGACCTGGAAAATGCGTGGTAACACTCAATAATGAAGAACCTCATCAACGCCCAGAATGTCTCAAGAACTTCCCGTTTCAACTCCTTGGAATCACGTTTTGGCTTGGATACTCCATTCGACCCTCTCAAAAGCCACGAATCTTCTCCATAATGGTGTGTCCTGCCTCCTAAGAGCCAAACGTCCCTAAACCGGGTTGTGTTTAACTGCGCCTAAGCCATTAATCATCACATCTTCTCATTTACTTGCAGCTTTGGCAAAAACAATGACCCATACTGAAATACTTTGCTCTGATAAATGGCGCCTGGAATTTCTTCAATAGAAAGCTTTCAAAAATGCCAAGAAGACTCTTCAAAATCATTCTAAAGAAGCAAAAAAATCTCCAAAGGTAGACAATCCAAGTTTCCAGAATAAACTTGTTTCCTCTCATCAACTCTTCAACAATGCCAAGCTAGGAGTGATGTTTCACACTTGAAACAATGGCTAGGGTTTTCCAAACTGAACCAGAGGCTTGAGCACTCACGTGAAGAAAGTATTCATTTCCAAAAAGTGTCGATTGATTTCTTCCCTCTTCCTTTTGTATTTTTCTCATTCCAAAATAAAATGACTTTTCTATATAGTTCACATTTTGAAATAATTCCTTTATTCATTTTCATAACACCAAATAAGTGACTTTATAATATTTCACTTGATTTAATTAAATTAATCGATTAAAGTCATCCTTTAGCACTTAA
The DNA here is from genome assembly GCA_007258455.2 of Sequoia sempervirens. Lineage (NCBI taxonomy): Eukaryota > Viridiplantae > Streptophyta > Pinopsida > Cupressales > Cupressaceae > Sequoia > Sequoia sempervirens. Next base: position 39,734 of record VDFB02160056.1, read on the forward strand.
ATTAATTTTTGGGACAACTTAATCAATTAAATTAATTTAAGTCACTTAACCATAATTTTGGGGACATTACATGCAAACAGATTTCTATTTATCCAATAACTTGCAAACAAATTTCAATGTAAATCATATAATATCAGATTTAGAAATAAGATCTGAAATTACATATGATTATTGCCTTCAAATCTTTAGTAGAATAACAACAAAAATATCCAATCATAGTCACAGAACTTAGAGTCGGATTGGATAACCAGAAGTATGAATCTGAAGAACAAAGTGAGACATCTGAATAATATCTCCAACAGACAATGGGTTTTTGTCCATTGCCTCCAAACTCGAGGGTTTTCGTCCTCAAACCTGCTGAAAGCCAAAGCTTCCCAGAATTCTCCAAGAGAAAATAATAACCAAGCATAAACCAAGCATGTCCATAAATGAGCCCTTAAGATCCTTTTATAACTTTCCTGGGAGAGCTCATACACTTTTCTAGCCAATGTGGGATAAAAGATATATGTCTCCACATACTTTAATAAAGGGAACTTTTAATATTTACATTACTTTCCCTTTTAACTTAAGTTCCCACATCAATAAAGTTAAATATTTTAATTTAACTTTATAACTTAACTTTATTGATAAACTAATTAATAATCACAATTGATTATTAAAAAACTAAACTCAATATCATCAATAGCTATTGACAGGATATTATTTACGAACCACCGATGATCCTGACCTAGTCCAATTGACTTACTATAAATAGTAACTAACCCAAAAAACACATCAAAGCTCCTCAGAATCACCTGTAACTGAAACTGCCCAAGCCAAATATCCACAAGATCCCCTAAATGTCCTAGTTAGCCTATGGAACCATGGAGAGATTAGGCTAACGACAACATCATACGTGCACTAGAAAAGGGGACATTACACAAATGCATATATGCTTATATCACTCTCATTGACTTGGATTACAAGCGTGTGACTACAAGTGTGCAATTCAGGGGGCATCCTTCGCAAACCACTAGTGTACAAAGTAATATGCGAATTGTCCCTTGGGAGATGTAGGATCATGTGGGGAAGAGAGGAGAAAGGAAGAAGAGAGTGATTCAGTCCATTGAAAATTTTAAGGCAGCATACTCAACTTACTCAGTTTCACCCCAATGGCTCATCAACTCAAAGCATTTACATTTGGCAAAATGGCATGCATGTACAGAAAAGCTAATGGAGAAAGAAAGACAAATATATGCGTTAGAAAAGTATGGAAAGAAAGAACAATTTGCAAAACCATATCGGTCCAATATGAGACAAAGAAACAGCATTGTGCTTCCAAAACACAAAGGTAAGAAAATTCTATTTCAAATACTTCAGACACAGTTATTCAAGGAACCATGGATCAATTCTAAGTTTTGCCGATGGAAAGTGAACACAGCTAAATTGTACAACATTGCAGCCAAGATTAATCAAGATAATGCAGAATTAGAAGGTAGATTGAAGTCATAGACTCAACAAATAAATTTGAAAATTATAGACTGCAGTTTCCCTGGTCAATATAAGTGAGCAAAGCAAACCAATCAAATCTTGATCCTATGTCTAAATAACCAAAATCATTCTTGATCCAACCATCTTAGCAGCATTATTGAAGCAGTCTACTTTGCAAACTAAAGTGATCCAAATGAAGGTCAGATGGTTCTCCTTTGCCTTGTGCTTGCATCACAATAGGAGAGAGATGCCAGCTAGTTGAATAGCAGACTAAATTGTCTCAACATGTTGTCACACCATCCAATGTGTCTCTAAGCACAACCTCTTTTCAATTACAGATAAGAACAAATAAGGAAGCATAATCATTTCCAAAACAATCTTGCTATCCAGAAAATTTTCTTCTTTCTGATATATTTCTCAAGCTACATTAGAAAATATGAATTTGCTACATAATGCTTTAGTAAATAGGGTTTAAAGGATGACTAAGCAGCCAAAGTCCCACAGTTTGATGGATGATCCCTTTTTGTTTGTGTGCCTGGTGTTGTGTTCTTAATTCATAAGATGTAATAACTGTTAGCATTGTAATTTACAAATTTCAGTGTGACACAAAACAGAACAAATGTGTGGTAGACCGTAGAACTGTTCTTCAATTAGAAGCAAAAGCTCCCTTCAAACTAAAATCTAACATTAAATACACATTATGTACTTGCTTATTTAGAATCTTTACAATTTTTTGGGGTGATTTTGCATATGCGATACAAACAAACTAAATAACAACCTATCTTTTTGCTTTCTCAATCTATAGCACAAGATGATTCAGCACATCAACGCAAGATAAGAGACTTTGGGCATTTTTATTGAAAGAAATCCTTATAGCTACACACTTGTGTTGTTCAGCTAAATGTAGAGACTAAAAAATACAAGTATACATATGGATTGAATAGATTAATACATTAAAACATTATGGCTTAGGTAAAGTAAATGAGGGTCTTAGTACAACCACAATATCCAACTTCTAAAAGACTTGCAATACAAATCTTGCAAATTAGATAGAAGCTAATTAATATAGCTTAGCACACAACAAAACATCACAATAAACACTTAGAAGTAAGATAGGCATAACAAATTCTATTGAGTGAATAAACATAGAATTTTGGATTAACAATCACAAATACTTGATGATCAGCAATATGCAAGCTTGGCAGTTACCCTTAACCAAGTGCAAAATAGCAATTATTTATATTGTTTACAGTTTTACAAAGCTATTGCATGAAATAAATAATAATCTAACTATTAATTCTACTCTTAGAATAACTAATTGTGTGATTGTAATGGACCCCTATAGCAAGTTAAGAATGACTATTTCACCCTCCCTAATTGTACAAGTCCAAAGTAGTCCACAAGGAGTTTATTATTGAATACACGTAGGTCTACATAGGAATGCATTATATAGAGTATCATGGTGGATACCTTTTCTACACATTGTTTTCATTCATTCTCTCTTTTAGGTATAGATGGAGGAATTGCTAAAATTGCTGAGTAAATCTTACCACTTCATAGAGGGCCCTTTCTATATTTCTTTCAAAATATGAAAAATAATCTTCAACTACTAGTAATGGGATTTTCAAAATCAAATGTAGTTTCACACCATTGCAACATCACTATGCATATTAAAATAGAAAATAATCAATGTCCCATCAAGTTTCTAGGACAAGGACGACAGGAAATGAGGGGATGCATTTATGGGATGACAAGGGATGGGAGGGCTTTTTTGACGGGATGGCAAGGGACAGCAATTAAAAACAAAGGAAAAATTTGAATATATAGAAATTTCCAAATATTCATATGATAAGGCATTCACCATATTCATTATAATTTATATGACCATATTATGAAACATTGGTGCTGAACTAAGAATTCACATGAGTCAACATACAAATTAACAAAATTTCAATGTCTAATCATTTGAATTTTCATTACCAATGTGCACATACAACAAAATGAAAATGCATAAATTATACAACTTCAGAATGACAAATTGCTCAAATGCTTTTGGACTATTGATCCCTAATTTTGAAATATGTACAAGGGAAGCTAATCATTAACATCGTGTTTCCTCTAAGGGGCAAACAAGAACTTGTGTTGCGAGAAATAGGAAAGGATTGTTAAAAATTAATATTGGTACCACAGATTTAGGTACTTTCTAAAAAAGGTTTGAAAGACAAAAAAGAAGTCATTCTAAAAATAAAGATTGAAAAAATTATAAATAAATAAATAACATTTAAAGGTCCACCTATGGCCAAGCATTAAAGGCAAGAGAAGCTTTTCACAGACACCAGCATCAATAAGTGGCCAAAGAATATGTGCTCCTCCTCATCATAGCATGCAATGTGAACTTGAACTTTTCAACTTAAGCATGCAAATAAATTTAAGCTCCGATTCAATAAACTTGGTAAATATTATCCCATTTCCAACAATTGCGCAAAGCTCCCAACAAAATTGCAACAATGTTTGTAATGGGAATGCTGTGGAAACCAAATTCACAATATAAAGAAATTGGTTCCCCATGACTCTCAAAATTACTCTCCTCCCATGCCCACATATCTTAACTTTTTGAATGTATATATCAAAGGAGGGAAACTTTTAATATATAATATAGATTATTTGGACTTTTTTTTGAGCTAGGGCAATTTTTTTAATTTTTCAGACATTTTCGAAGGGAGCACAAGATGGTCAAGGGGCGTCATTTGATGTCCCTGGCGTTTCCTTCCCATTTCCTTCATGTTTCAAGGAGGTTTCCTGTGTGCAATAAAGGTTAGGGGATGGTGTGGAGATCCCCACATGCCCTAAACATCCCCAGGATGGGGACACCTGCAAAAGATCAGAGGATGAGCCCCCAGTTTTCCACGAAAAGATTATTTCAACAAGGAGGTCTAGAAGAGATGGAGCATCATAAAAGCACAAAAATTGTTTCAAAGAAATAACATTCCAAGTTATGTTGGATGATATTCCAAAGTAATTATTTGTGCAATCTTTAGAACAAGACCAAAGATAAAGAATGTTAGAAGTATCTACCCACCCAAGAAATGACAAATTTTTAGATTGTTATTTGATTTTTATGGTATATGTCAATTACCAGGACTCTTAGACAGTTATTTGATTTCTATAGCATATATCAATTAGTATTATAACTTGTTTAATGTTAT